>JAESUZ010003630.1:0-28368 GCA_017311185.1 Proteles cristata cristata | reverse complement strand
TTCATCATTACTAACTCTGCGAGACCATAGGGTTAACGGAGTGTTGCTTTCCCCCTGGTTTGTCTTCCCAGAGTCAAGCACCCGGCCCTTCACTGCACTGCATCAGGAACTATTCGGAATCACAGCTTTCAGGAAAGTCAGGATAGTAGAGGAATGATGCCTTCCACACAGTGTTCGCTCCCAGGGTTTAGGTGAACGCACTTAGCTTATGCTTCCCTGTATAGGTTTTGACCCATGACGCCCACAGCAAAACGGTATGGGAGCTGAGTACTGCATTCCGCAGTGTTGGTTCCCAAGACTCCAGCACCCGGCTCCTCCTTGCTTGGTCTCCGCATCTGCTTTCGCTCGCGATCTACCTAGGGAACGATGACGGTAGTTGAATGAGGGCTTCAGCAGAGTGTTCTTTCTCGGTGTGCAGTGTATCGCACAGAGCTAAGACTGCCGTGCGTGTGTGTTCATCATTACTAACTCTGCGAGACCATAGGGTTAACGGAGTGTTGCTTTCCCCCTGGTTTGTCTTCCCAGAGTCAAGCACCCTGCCCTTCACTGCACTGGATCAGCAACTGTTCGGAATCACAGCTTCCAGAAAAATGAGGATGGTAGGGGAATGATGCCTTCCCCACAGTGTTCTTTCCCAGCGTTTAGGTGAGCACACTTCGTTTATGCTTCCCTGCGTAGGTTTTGACCCATGACGCCCCCTGTGAAACGGTATGGGGGCCGAGTGCTGCATTCCGCAGTGTTGGTTCCCAAGACTCCAGCACCCGGCTCCTCCTTGGTTGGTCTCCGCATCTGCTTTCGCTCGCGATCTACCTAGGGAACGGTGACGGTAGTTGAATGAGGGCTTCAGCAGAGTGTTCTTTCTCGGTGTGCAGTGTATCGAACAGAGCTAAGACTGCCGTGAGTGTGTTCATCATTACTAACTTAGCGAGACCCGAGGGGAACGTAGCGGTGCAAGCCTCCTGGTGTGTTTTCCCTGAGTCGAGCACCCTGCCCTTCACTGCACTGGATCAGCACCTGTTCGGAAGCACCGCTTCCAGGAAAGTCAGGATAGGAGAGGAATGATGACTGCCACACAGTGTTCTTTCCCAGCTTTTAGTAAGAGGCGTTGAGCTTATGCTTCCCTGCATAGTTTTACATAGGCTCCTCCGTGGTTGGTCTCCGCATCTGCTTTCACTCGCGATCTACCTAGGGAACGATGACGGTAGTTGAATGAGGGCTTCAGCAGAGTGTTCTTTCTCGGTGTGCAGTGTATCGCACAGAGCTAAGACTGCCGTGCGTGTGTGTTCATCATTACTAACTCTGCGAGACCATAGGGTTAACGGAGTGTTGCTTTCCCCCTGGTTTGTCTTCCCAGAGTCAAGCACCCTGCCCTTCACTGCACTGGATCAGCAACTGTTCGGAATCACAGCTTCCAGAAAAATGAGGATGGTAGGGGAATGATGCCTTCCCCACAGTGTTCTTTCCCAGCGTTTAGGTGAGCACACTTCGTTTATGCTTCCCTGCGTAGGTTTTGACCCATGACGCCCCCTGTGAAACGGTATGGGGGCCGAGTGCTGCATTCCGCAGTGTTGGTTCCCAAGACTCCAGCACCCGGCTCCTCCTTGTTTGGTCTCCGCATCTGCTTTCGCTCGCGATCTACCTAGGGAACGGTGCCGGTAGTTGAATGAGGGCTTCAGCAGAGTGTTCTTTCTCGGTGTGCAGTGTATCGAACAGAGCTAAGACTGCCGTGAGTGTGTTCATCATTACTAACTTAGCGAGACCCGAGGGGAACGTAGCGGTGCAAGCCTCCTGGTGTGTTTTCCCTGAGTCGAGCACCCTGCTCTTCACTGCACTGGATCAGCACCTGTTCGGAAGCATCGCTTCCAGGAAAGTCAGGATAGGAGAAGAATGATGACTGCCACACAGTGTTCTTTCCCAGCTTTTAGTAAGAGGCGTTGAGCTTATGCTTCCCTGCATAGTTTTACATAGGCTCCTCCGTGGTTGGTCTCCGCATCTGCTTTCACTCGCGATCTACCTAGGGAACGATGACGGTAGTTGAATGAGGGCTTCAGCAGAGTGTTCTTTCTCGGTGTGCAGTGTATCGCACAGAGCTAAGACTGCCGTGCGTGTGTGTTCATCATTACTAACTCTGCGAGACCATAGGGTTAACGGAGTGTTGCTTTCCCCCTGGTTTGTCTTCCCAGAGTCAAGCACCCGGCCCTTCACTGCACTGGATCAGCAACTGTTCGGAATCACAGCTTCCAGAAAAATGAGGATGGTAGGGGAATGATGCCTTCCCGACAGTGTTCTTTCCCAGCGTTTAGGTGAGCACACTTCGTTTATGCTTCCCTGCGTAGGTTTTGACCCATGACGCCCCCTGTGAAACGGTATGGGGGCCGAGTGCTGCATTCCGCAGTGTTGGTTCCCAAGACTCCAGCACCCGGCTCCTCCTTGGTTGGTCTCCGCATCTGCTTTCGCTCGCGATCTACCTAGGGAACGGTGCCGGTAGTTGAATGAGGGCTTCAGCAGAGTGTTCTTTCTCGGTGTGCAGTGTATCGAACAGAGCTAAGACTGCCGTGAGTGTGTTCATCATTACTAACTTAGCGAGACCCGAGGGGAACGTAGCGGTGCAAGCCTCCTGGTGTGTTTTCCCTGAGTCGAGCACCCTGCCCTTCACTGCACTGGATCAGCACCTGTTCGGAAGCACCGCTTCCAGGAAAGTCAGGATAGGAGAGGAATGATGACTGCCACACAGTGTTCTTTCCCAGCTTTTAGTAAGAGGCGTTGAGCTTATGCTTCCCTGCATAGTTTTACATAGGCTCCTCCGTGGTTGGTCTCCGCATCTGCTTTCACTCGCGATCTACCTAGGGAACGATGACGGTAGTTGAATGAGGGCTTCAGCAGAGTGTTCTTTCTCGGTGTGCAGTGTATCGCACAGAGCTAAGACTGCCGTGCGTGTGTGTTCATCATTACTAACTCTGCGAGACCATAGGGTTAACGGAGTGTTGCTTTCCCCCTGGTTTGTCTTCCCAGAGTCAAGCAACCTGCCCTTCACTGCACTGCATCAGGAACTATTCGGAATCACAGCTTCCAGGAAAGTCAGGATAGTATAGGAAAAATGCCTTCCACACAGTGTTCGCTCCCAGGGTTTAGGTGAACGCACTTAGCTTGTGCTTCCCTTATAGGTTTTGACCCATGACGCCCACAGCAAAACGGTATGGGAGCTGAGTACTGCATTCCGTAGTGTTGGTTCCCAAGACTCCAGCACCCGGCTCCTCCTTGATTGGTCTCCGCATCTGCTTTCGCTCGCGATCTACCTAGGGAACGATGACGGTAGTTGAATGAGGGCTTCAGCAGAGTGTTCTTTCTCGGTGTGCAGTGTATCGCACAGAGCTAAGACTGCCGTGCGTGTGTGTTCATCATTACTAACTCTGCGAGACCATAGGGTTAACGGAGTGTTGCTTTCCCCCTGGTTTGTCTTCCCAGAGTCAAGCAACCTGCCCTTCACTGCACTGGATCAGCAACTGTTCGGAATCACAGCTTCCAGAAAAATGAGGATGGTAGGGGAATGATGCCTTCCCCACAGTGTTCTTTCCCAGCGTTTAGGTGAGCACACTTCGTTTATGTATCCTGCGTAGGTTTTGACCCATGACGCCCCCTGTGAAACGGTATGGGGGCCGAGTGCTGCATTCCGCAGTGTTGGTTCCCAAGACTCCAGCACCCGGCTCCTCCTTGATTGTTCTCCGCATCTGCTTACGCTCGATCTACCTAGGGAACGGTGCCGGTAGTTGAATGAGGGCTTCAGCAGAGTGTTCTTTCTCGGTGTGCAGTGTATCGAACAGAGCTAAGACTGCCGTGAGTGTGTTCATCATTACTAACTTAGCGAGACCCGAGGGGAACGTAGCGGTGCAAGCCTCCTGGTGTGTTTTCCCTGAGTCGAGCACCCTGCTCTTCACTGCACTGGATCAGCACCTGTTCAGAAGCATCGCTTCCAGGAAAGTCAGGATAAGAGAAGAATGATGACTGCCACACAGTGTTCTTTCCCAGCTTTTAGTAAGAGGCGTTGAGCTTATGCTTCCCTGCATAGTTTTACATAGGCTCCTCCGTGGTTGGTCTCCGCATCTGCTTTCACTCGCGATCTACCTAGGGAACGATGACGGTAGTTGAATGAGGGCTTCAGCAGAGTGTTCTTTCTCGGTGTGCAGTGTATCGCACAGAGCTAAGACTGCCGTGCGTGTGTGTTCATCATTACTAACTCTGCGAGACCATAGGGTTAACGGAGTGTTGCTTTCCCCCTGGTTTGTCTTCCCAGAGTCAAGCACCCTGCCCTTCACTGCACTGGATCAGCAACTGTTCGGAATCACAGCTTCCAGAAAAATGAGGATGGTAGGGGAATGATGCCTTCCCCACAGTGTTCGCTCCCAGGGTTTAGGTGAACGCACTTAGCTTATGCTTCCCTGTATAGGTTTTGACCCATGACACCCACAGCAAAACGGTATGGGAGCTGAGGACTGTATTCCGCAGTGTTGGTTCCCAAGACTCCAGTACCCGGCTCCTCCTTGATTGGTCTCCGCATCTGCTTTCGCTCGCGATCTACCTAGGGAACGGTGACGGTAGTTGAATGAGGGCTTCAGCAGAGTGTTCTTTCTTGGTTTGCAGTGTATCGAACAGAGCTAAGACTGCCGTGAGTGTGTTCATCATTACTAACTTAGCGAGACCCGAGGGGAACGTAGCGGTGCAAGCCTCCTGGTGTGTTTTCCCTGAGTCGAGCACCCTGCCCTTCACTGCACTGGATCAGCACCTGTTCGGAAGCACCGCTTCCAGGAAAGTCAGGATAGGAGAGGAATGATGACTGCCACACAGTGTTCTTTCCCAGCTTTTAGTAAGAGACGTTGAGCTTATGCTTCCCTGCATAGTTTTACATGGCTCCCTCCGTGGTTGGTCTCCGCATCTGCTTTCCTCATGATCTACCTAGGAACGATGACGTGAGTTGAATGGAGCAGCAGAGTGTTCTTTCTCGGTGTGCAGTGTATCGCACAGAGCTAAGACTGCCGTGCGTGTTGTTCATCATTACTAACTCTGCGAGACCATAGGGTTAACGGAGTGTTGCTTTCCCCCTGGTTTGTCTTCCCAGAGTCAAGCAACCTGCCCTTCACTACACTGCATCAGGAACTATTCGGAATCACAGCTTCCAGGAAAGTCAGGATAGTAGAGGACTGATGCCTTCCACACAGTGTTCACTCCCAGGGTTTAGGTGAACGCACTTAGCTTATGCTTCCCTGTATAGGTTTTGACCAAGCGCCCACAGCAAAGCGGTATGGGAGCTGGGTACTGCATTCACAGTGTTAGTTCCCAAGACTCCAGCACCCGGCTCCTCCTTGCTTGGTCTCCGCATCTGCTTTCGCTCCGCGATCTACCTAGGGAACGATGACGGTAGTTGAATGAGGGCTTCAGCAGAGTGTTCTTTCTCGGTGTGCAGTGTATCGCACAGGCTAAGACTGCCGTGCGTGTGTGTTCATCATTACTAACTCTGAGACCATAGGGTTAGCAGTGTTGCTTTCCCCCTGGTTTGTCTTCCCAGAGTCAAGCACCCTGCCCTTCACTGCACTGGATCAGCAACTGTTCGGAATCACAGCTTCCAGAAAATGAGGATGGTAGGGGAATGATGCCTTCCCCACAGTGTTCTTTCCCAGCGTTTAGGTGAGCACACTTCGTTTATGCTTCCCTGCGTAGGTTTTGACCCATGACGCCCCCAGTGAAACGGTATGGGGGCCGAGTGCTGCATTCCGCAGTGTTGGTTCCCAAGACTCCAGCACCCGGCTCCTCCTTGATTGGTCTCCGCATCTGCTTTCGCTCGCGATCTACCTAGGGAACGGTGACGGTAGTTGAATGATGGCTTCAGCAGAGTGTTCTTTCTCGGTGTGCAGTGTATCGAACAGAGCTAAGACTGCTGTGAGTGTGTTCATCATTACTAACTTAGCGAGACCCGAGGGGAACGTAGCGGTGCAAGCCTCCTGGTGTGTTTTCCCTGAGTCGAGCACCCTGCCCTTCACTGCACTGGATCAGCACCTGTTCGGAAGCACCGCTTCCAGGAAAGTCAGGATAGGAGAGGAATGATGACTGCCACACAGTGTTCTTTCCCAGCTTTTAGTAAGAGGCATTGAGCTTATGCTTCCCTGCATAGCTTTACATAGGCTCCTCCGTGGTTGGTCTCCGCATCTGCTTTCACTCGCGATCTACCTAGGGAACGATGACGGTAGTTGAATGAGGGCTTCAGCAGAGTGTTCTTTCTCGGTGTGCAGTGTATCGCACAGAGCTAAGACTGCCGTGCGTGTGTGTTCATCATTACTGCTGTGCGAGTGTGTTCATCATTACTAACTTAGCGAAAAGATAGGGTTATTGGAGTGTTCCATTCCGCCTGGTTTGTTTTCCCAGAGTCAAGCAACCTGCCCTTCACTGCACTGCATAAGGAACTATTCATAATCACAGCTTCCAGGAAAGTCATGATAGTAGAGGAATGATGCCTTCCACACAGTGTTCGCTCCCAGGGTTTAGGTGAACGCACTTAGCTTATGCTTCCCTGTATAGGTTTTGACCCATGACGCCCACAGCAAAACGGTATGGGAGCTGAGGACTGCATTCCGCAGTGTTGGTTCCCAAGACTCCAGCACACGGCTCCTCCTTGCTTGGTCTCCGCATCTGCTTTCGCTCGCGATCTACCTAGGGAACGGTGACGGTAGTTGAATGAGGGCTTCAGCAGAGTGTTCTTTCTCGGTGTGCAGTATATCGAACAGAGCTAAGACTGCTGTGAGTGTGTTCATCATTACTAACTTAGCGAGACCCGAGGGGAACGTAGCGGTGTAAGCCTCCTGGTGTGTTTTCCCTGAGTCGAGCACCCTGCTCTTCACTGCACTGGATCAGCACCTGTTCGGAAGCATCGCTTCCAGGAAAGTCAGGATAGGAGAAGAATGATGACTGCCACACAGTGTTCTTTCCCAGCTTTTAGTAAGAGGTGTTGAGCTTATGCTTCCCTGCATAGTTTTACATAGGCTCCTCCGTGGTTGGTCTCCGCATCTGCTTTCACTCGCGATCTACCTAGGGAACGATGACGGTAGTTGACTGAGGGCCTCAGCAGAGTGTTCTTTCTCGGTGTGCAGTGTATCGCACAGAGCTAAGACTGCCGTGCGAGTGTGTTCATCATTACTAACTTAGCGAAAAGATAGGGTTATTGGAGTGTTCCATTCCGCCTGGTTTGTTTTCCCAGAGTCAAGCAACCTGCCCTTCACTGCACTGCATAAGGAACTATTCATAATCACAGCTTCCAGGAAAGTCAGGATAGTAGAGGAATGATGCCTTCCACACAGTGTTCGCTCCCAGGGTTAGGTGAACGCACTTAGCTTATGCTTCCCTGTATAGGTTTTGACCCATGACGCCCACAGCAAAACGGTATGGGAGCTGAGGACTGCATTCCGCAGTGTTGGTTCCCAAGACTCCAGCACACGGCTCCTCCTTGCTTGGTCTCCGCATCTGCTTTCGCTCGCGATCTACCTAGGGAACGGTGACGGTAGTTGAATGAGGGCTTCAGCAGAGTGTTCTTTCTCGGTGTGCAGTGTATCGAACAGAGCTAAGACTGCTGTGAGTGTGTTCATCATTACTAACGTAGCGAGACCCGAGGGGAACGTAGTGGTGCAAGCCTCCTGGTGTGTTTTCCCTGAGTCGAGCACCCTGCCCTTCACTGCACTGGATCAGCACCTGTTCGGAAGCACCGCTTCCAGGAAAGTCAGGATAGGAGAGGAATGATGACTGCCACACAGTGTTCTTTCCCAGCTTTTAGTAAGAGGCGTTGAGCTTATGCTTCCCTGCATAGTTTTACATAGGCTCCTCCGTGGATGGTCTCCGCATCTGCTTTCACTCGCGATCTACCTAGGGAACGATGACGGTAGTTGAATGAGGGCTTCAGCAGAGTGTTCTTTCTCGGTGTGCAGTGTATCGTACAGAGCTAAGACTGCCGTGCGTGTGTGTTCATCATTACTAACTCTGCGAGACCATAGGGTTAACGGAGTGTTGCTTTCCCCCTGGTTTGTCTTCCCAGAGTCAAGCACCCTGCCCTTCACTGCACTGGATCAGGAACTGTTCGGAATCACAGCTTCCAGGAAAATGAGGATGGTAGGGAAATGATGCCTTCCCCACAGTGTTCTTTCCCAGCGTTTAGGTGAGCACACTTTGTTCCTGCTTCCCTGCGTAGGTTTTGACCCATGACGCCCCCAGTGAAACGGTATGGGGGCCGAGTGCTGCATTCCGCAGTGTTGGTTCCCAAGACTCCAGCACCCGGCTCCTCCTTGGTTGGTCTCCGCATCTGCTTTCGCTCGCGATCTACCTAGGGAACGGTGTCGGTAGTTGAATGAGGGCTTCAGCAGAGTGTTCTTTCTCGGTGTGCAGTGTATCGAACAGAGCTAAGACTGCTGTGAGTGTGTTCATCATTACTAACTTAGCGAGACCCGAGGGGAACGTATCGGTGCAAGCATCCTGGTGTGTTTTCCCTGAGTCGAGCACCCTGCTCTTCACTGCACTGGATCAGCACCTGTTCGGAAGCATCGCTTCCAGGAAAGTTAGGATAGGAGAAGAATGATGACTGCCACACAGTGTTCTTTCCCAGCTTTTAGTAAGAGGCGTTGAGCTTATGCTTCCCTGCATAGTTTTACATAGGCTCCTCCGTGGTTGGTCTCCGCATCTGCTTTCACTCGCGATCTACCTAGGGAACGATGACGGTAGTTGAATGAGGGCTTCAGCAGAGTGTTCTTTAGCGGTGTGCAGTGTACCGCACAGAGCTAAGACTGCCGTGCGTGTGTGTTCATCATTACTAACTTAGCGAAAAGATAGGGTTATTGGAGTGTTGCATTCCGCCTGGTTTGTTTTCCCAGAGTCAAGCAACCTGCCCTTCACTGCACTTCATAAGGAACTATTCATAATCACAGCTTCCAGGAAAGTCAGGATAGTAGAGGAATGATGCCTTCCACACAGTGTTCGCTCCCAGGGTTTAGGTGAACGCACTTAGCTTATGCTTCCCTGTATAGGTTTTGACCCATGACGCCCATAGCAAAACGGTATGGGAGCTGAGGACTGCATTCCGCAGTGTTGGTTCCCAAGACTCCAGCACCCGGCTCCTCCTTGATTGGTCTCCGCATCTGCTTTCGCTCGCGATCTACCTAGGGAACGGTGACGGTAGTTGAATGAGGGCTTCAGCAGAGTGTTCTTTCTCGGTGTGCAGTGTATCGAACAGAGCTAAGACTGCCGTGAGTGTGTTCATCATTACTAACTTAGCGAGACCCGAGGGGAACGTAGTGGTGCAAGCCTCCTGGTGTGTTTTCCCTGAGTCGAGCACCCTGCCCTTCACTGCACTGGATCAGCACCTGTTCGGAAGCACCGCTTCCAGGAAAGTCAGGATAGGAGAGGAATGATGACTGCCACACAGTGTTCTTTCCCAGCTTTTAGTAAGAGGCGTTGAGCTTATGCTTCCCTGCATAGTTTTACATAGGCTCCTCCGTGGTTGGTCTCCGCATCTGCTTTCACTCGCGATCTACCTAGGGAACGATGACGGTAGTTGAATGAGGGCTTCAGCAGAGTGTTCTTTCTCGGTGGGCAGTGTATCGTACAGAGCTAAGACTGCCGTGCGTGTGTGTTCATCATTACTAACTCTGCGAGACCATAGGGTTAACGGAGTGTTGCTTTCCCCCTGGTTTGTCTTCCCAGAGTCAAGCACCCGGCCCTTCACTGCACTGGATCAGCAACTGTTCGGAATCACAGCTTCCAGAAAAATGAGGATGGTAGGGGAATGATGCCTTCCCCACAGTGTTCTTTCCCAGCGTTAGGTGAGCACACTTCGTTTATGCTTCCCTGCGTAGGTTTTGACCCATGACGCCCCCTGTGAAACGGTATGGGGGCCGAGTGCTGCATTCCGCAGTGTTGGTTCATAAGACTCCAGCACCCGGCTCCTCCTTGGTTGGTCTCCGCATCTGCTTTCGCTCGCGATCTACCTAGGGAACGGTGCCGGTAGTTGAATGAGGGCTTCAGCAGAGTGTTCTTTCTCGGTGTGCAGTGTATCGAACAGAGCTAAGACTGCCGTGAGTGTGTTCATCATTACTAACTTAGCGAGACCCGAGGGGAACGTAGCGGTGCAAGCCTCCTGGTGTGTTTTCCTTGAGTCGAGCACCCTGCCCTTCACTGCACTGGATCAGCACCTGTTCGGAAGCACCGCTTCCAGGAAAGTCAGGATAGGAGAGGAATGATGACTGCCACACCGTGTTCTTTCCCAGCTTTTAGTAAGAGGCGTTGAGCTTATGCTTCCCTGCATAGTTTTACATAGGCTCCTCCGTGGTTGGTCTCCGCATCTGCTTTCACTCGTGATCTACCTAGGGAACGATGACGGTAGTTGAAATGAGGGCTTCAGCAGAGTGTTCTTTCTCGGTGTGCAGTGTATCGCACAGAGCTAAGACTGCCGTGCGAGTGTGTTCATCATTACTAACTTAGCGAAAAGATAGGGTTATTGGAGTGTTGCATTCCGCCTGGTTTGTTTTCCCAGAGTCAAGCAACCTGCCCTTCACTGCACTGCATAAGGAACTATTCATAATCACAGCTTCCAGGAAAGTCAGGATAGTAGAGGAATGATGCCTTCCACACAGTGTTCGCTCCCAGGGTTTAGGTGAACGCACTTAGCTTATGCTTCCTGTATGGGTTTTGACCCATGACGCCCACAGCAAAGCGGTATGGGAGCTGAGGACTGCATTCCGCAGTGTTGGTTCCCAAGACTCCAGCACCCGGCTCCTCCTTGGTTGGTCTCCGCATCTGCTTTTCGCTCGCGATCTACCTGAGGCAGTGACGGTAGTTGAATGAGGGCTTCAGCAGAGTGTTCTTTTCTCGATTTGCAGTGTATCGAACAGAGCTAAGACTGCTGTGAGTGTGTTCATCATTACTAACTTAGCGAGACCCGAGGGAACGTAGCGGTGCAAGCCTCCTGGTGTGTTTTCCCTGAGTCGAGGCACCCTGCTCTTCACTGCACTGGATCAGCACCTGTTCAGGCTTATCGCTTCCAGGGGAAAAGAGAGCAGGATAAGGGGAGGAAAAGGGGAATGAGTGACTGCCACACAGTGTTCTTTCCCAGCTTTTAGTAAGGGCGTTGAGCTTATGCTTCCCTGCATAGTTTACATAGGCTCCTTGCTTGGTCTCCGCATCTGCTTTCACTCGCGATCTACCTAGGGACGATGACGGTAGTTGAATGAGGGCTTCAGCAGAGTGTTCTTTCTCGGTGTGCAGTGTATCGCACAGAGCTAAGACTACCGTGCGTGTGTGTTCATCATTACTAACTCTGCGAGACCATAGGGTTAACGGAGTGTTGCTTTCCCCCTGGTTTGTCTTCCCAGAGTCAAGCACCCTGCCCTTCACTGCACTGGATCAGCAACTGTTCGGAATCACAGCTTCCAGGAAAATGAGGATGGTAGGGGAATGATGCCTTCCCCACAGTGTTCTTTCCCAGCGTTTAGGTGAGCACACTTTGTTCATGCTTCCCTGCGTAGGTTTTGACCCATGACGCCCCCAGTGAAACGGTATGGGGGCCGAGTGCTGCATTCCGCAGTGTTGGTTCCCAAGACTCCAGCACCCGGCTCCTCCTTGGTTGGTCTCCGCATCTTCTTTCGCTCGCGATCTACCTAGGGAACGGTGACGGTAGTTGAATGAGGGATTCAGCACAGTGTTCATTCTCGGTGTGCAGTGTATCGAACAGAGCTAAGAGTGCCGTGAGTGTGTTCCTCATTACTAACTTAGCGAGACCCGAGGGGAACGTAGCGGTGCAAGCCTCCTGGTGTGTTTTCCCTGAGTCGAGCACCCTGCTCTTCACTGCACTGGATCAGCACCTGTTCGGAAGCACCGCTTCCAGGAAAGTCAGGATAGGAGAGGAATGATGACTGCCACACAGTGTTCTTTCCCAGCTTTTAGTAAGAGGCGTTGAGCTTATGCTTCCCTGCATAGTTTTACATAGGCTCCTCCGTGGTTGGTCTCCGCATCTGCTTTCACTCGCGATCTCCCTAGGGAACGATGACAGTAGTTGAATGAGGGCTTCAGCAGAGTGTTCTTTCTCGGTGTGCAGTGTATCGCACAGAGCTAAGACTGCCGTGCGTGTGTGTTCATCATTACTAACTTAGCGAAAAGATAGGGTTATTGGAGTGTTGCATTCCGCCTGGTTTGTTTTCCCAGAGTCAAGCAACCTGCCCTTCACTGCACTGCATCAGGAACTATTCGGAATCACAGCTTCCAGGAAAGTCAGGATAGTAGAGGAATGATGCCTTCCACACAGTGTTCGCTCCCAGGGTTTAGGTGAACGCACTTAGCTTAATCTTCCCTGTATAGGTTTTGACCCATGACGCCCACAGCAAAACGGTATGGGAGCTGAGGACTGCATTCCGCAGTGTTGGTTCCCAAGACTCCAGCACCCGGCTCCTCCTTGCTTGGTCTCCGCATCTGCTTTCGCTCGCGATCTACCTAGGGAACGGTGACGGTAGTTGAATGAGGGCTTCAGCAGAGTGTTCTTTCTCGGTGGGCAGTGTATCGCACAGAGCTAAGACTGCCGTGCGTGTGTGTTCATCATTACTAACTTAGCGAGACCCGATGGGAACGTAGCGGTGCAAGCCTCCTGGTGTGTTTTCCCTGAGTCGAGCACCCTGCCCTTCACTGCACTGGATCAGCACCTGTTCGGAAGCACCGCTTCCAGGAAAGTCAGGATAGGAGAGGAATGATGCCTTCCCCACAGTGTTCTTTCCCAGCGTTTAGGTGCGCACACTTCGTTTATGCTTCCCTGCGTAGGTTTTGACCCATGACGCCCCCAGTGAAACGGTATGGGGGCCGAGTGCTGCATTCCGCAGTGTTGGTTCCCAAGACTCCAGCACCCGGCTCCTCCTTGATTGGTCTCCGCATCTGCTTTCGCTCGCGATCTACCTAGGGAACGGTGACGGTAGTTGAATGAGGGATTCAGCACAGTGTTCATTCTCGGTGTGCAGTGTATCGAACAGAGCTAAGAGTGCCGTGAGTGTGTTCCTCATTACTAACTTAGCGAGACCCGAGGGGAACGTAGTGGTGCAAGCCTCCTGGTGTGTTTTCCCTGAGTCGAGCACCCTTCCCTTCACTGCACTGGATCAGCACATGTTCGGAAGCACCGCTTCCAGGAAAGTCAGGATAGGAGGAGAATGATGACTGCCACACAGTGTTCTTTCCCAGCTTTTAGTAAGAGGCGTTGAGCTTATGCTTCCCTGCATAGTTTTACATAGGCTCCTCCGTGGTTGGTATCCGCAACTGCTTTCACTCGCGATCTACCTAGGGAACGATGACGGTAGTTGAATGAGGGCTTCAGCAGAGTGTTCTTTCTCGGTGTGCAGTGTATCGCACAGAGCTAAGACTGCCGTGCGTGTGTGTTCATCATTACTAACTTAGGGAAAAGATAGGGTTATTGGAGTGTTGCATTCCGCCTGGTTTGTTTTCCCAGAGTCAAGCAACCTGCCCTTCACTGCACTGCATCAGGAACTATTCGGAATCACAGCTTCCAGGAAAGTCAGGATAGTAGAGGAATGATGCCTTCCACACAGTGTTCGCTCCCAGGGTTTAGGTGAACGCACTTAGCTTATGCTTCCCTGTATAGGTTTTGACCCATGACGCCCACAGCAAAACGGTATGGGAGCTGAGGACTGCATTCCGCAGTGTTGGTTCCCAAGACTCCAGGACCCGGCTCCTCCTTGCTTGGTCTCCGCATCTGCTTTCGCTCGCGATCTACCTAGGGAACGATGACGGTAGTTGAATGAGGGCTTCAGCAGAGTGTTCTTTCTCGGTGTGCAGTGTATCGCACAGAGCTAAGACTGCCGTGCGTGTGTGTTCATCATTACTGACTCTGCGAGACCATAGGGTTAACGGAGTGTTGCTTTCCCCCTGGTTTGTCTTCCCAGAGTCAAGCACCCTGCCCTTCACTGCACTGGATCAGCAACTGTTCGGAATCACAGCTTCCAGGAAAATGAGGATGGTAGGGGATTGATGCCTTCCCCACAGTGTTCTTTCCCAGCGTTTAGGTGAGCACACTTTGTTCATGCTTCCCTGCGTAGGTTTTGACCCATGACGCCCCCAGTGAAACGGTATGAGGGCCGAGTGCTGCATTCCGCAGTGTTGGTTCCCAAGACTCCAGCACCCGGCTCCTCCTTGGTTGGTGTCCGCATCTGCTTTCGCTCGCGATCTACCTAGGGAACGGTGACGGTAGTTGAATGAGGGATTCAGCACAGTGTTCATTCTCGGTGTGCAGTGTATGGAACAGAGCTAAGAGTGCCGTGAGTGTGTTCCTCATTACTAACTTAGCGAGACCCGAGGGGAACGTAGTGGTGCAAGCCTCCTGGTGTGTTTTCCCTGAGTCGAGCACCCTGCCCTTCACTGCACTGGATCAGCACCTGTTCGGCAGCACCGCTTCCAGGAAAGTCAGGATAGGAGGAGAATGATGACTGCCACACAGTGTTCTTTCCCAGCTTTTAGTAAGAGGCGTTGAGCTTATGCTTCCCTGCATAGTTTTACATAGGCTCCTCCGTGGTTGGTCTCCGCATCTGCTTTCACTCGCGATCTACCTAGGGAACGATGACGGTAGTTTAATGAGGGCTTCAGCAGAGTGTTCTTTCTCGGTGTGCAGTGTATCGCACAGAGCTAAGACTGCCGTGCGTGTGTGTTCATCATTACTAACTCTGCGAGACCATAGGGTTAACGGAGTGTTGCTTTCCCCCTGGTTTGTCTTCCCAGAGTCAAACACCCTGCCCTTCACTGCACTGGATCAGCAACTGTTCGGAATCACAGCTTCCAGAAAAATGAGGATGGTCGGGGAATGATGCCTTCCCCACAGTGTTCTTTCCCAGCGTTTAGGTGAGCACACTTCGTTTATGCTTCCCTGCGTAGGTTTTGACCCATGACGCCCCTGTGAAACGGTATGGGGGCCGAGTGCTGCATTCCGCAGTGTTGGTTCCCAAGACTCCAGCACCCGGCTCCTCCTTGATTGTTCTCCGCATCTGCTTTCGCTCGATCTACCTAGGGAACGGTGCCGGTAGTTGAATGAGGGCTTCAGCAGAGTGTTCTTTCTCGGTGTGCAGTGTATCGAACAGAGCTAAGACTGCTGTGAGTGTGTTCATCATTACTAACTTAGCGAGACCCGAGGGGAACGTAGCGGTGCAAGCCTCCTGGTGTGTTTTTCCTGAGTCGAGCACCCTGCTCTTCACTGCACTGGATCAGCACCTGTTCGGAAGCATCGCTTCCAGGAAAGTCAGGATAGGAGAAGAATGATGACTGCCACACAGTGTTCTTTCCCAGCTTTTAGTAAGAGGCGTTGAGCTTATGCTTCCCTGCATAGTTTGCCAGGCTCCTCCGTGGTTGGTCTCCGCATCTGCTTTCACTCATGATCTACCTAGGGAGCGATGTGGTAGTTGAATGAGGGCTTCAACTTAGAGTGTTCTTTCTCGGTGTGCAGTGTATCGCTACAGGCTAAGACTGCCGTGCGTGTGTGTTCATCATTACTAACCCAGCGAAAGATAGGTTATTGGAGTGTTGCATTCCGCCTGGTTTGTTTTCCCAGAGTCAAGCAACCTGCCCTTCACTGCACTGCATCAGGAACTATTCGGAATCACAGCTTCCAGGAAAGTCAGGATAGTAGAGGAATGATGCCTTCCACACAGTGTTTCCCCAGGGTTTAGGTGAACGCACTTAGCTTATCTTCCCTGTATAGGTTTTGACCCATGACGCCCACAGCAAAAACGGTATGGGAGCTGAGGACTGCATTCCGCAGTGTTGGTTCCCAAGACTCCAGGACCCGGCTCCTCCTTGCTTGGTCTCCGCATCTGCTTTCGCTCGCGATCTACCTAGGGAACGATGACGGTAGTTGAATGAGGGCTTCAGCAGAGTGTTCTTTCTCGGTGGGCAGTGTATCGCACAGAGCTAAGACTGCCGTGCGTGTGTGTTCATCATTACTAACTCTGCCAGACCATAGGGTTAACGGAGTGTTGCTTTCCCCCTGGTTTGTCTTCCCAGAGTCAAGCACCCTGCCCTTCACTGCACTGGATCAGCAACTGTTCGGAATCACAGCTTCCAGAAAAATGAGGATGGTAGGGGAATGATGCCTTCCCCACAGTGTTCTTTCCCAGCGTTTAGGTGAGCACACTTCGTTTATGCTTCCCTGCGTAGGTTTTGACGCATGACGCCCCCAGTGAAACGGTATGGGGGCCGAGTGCTGCATTCCGCAGTGTTGGTTCCCAAGACTCCAGCACCCGGCTCCTCCTTCATTGGTCTCCGCATCTGCTTTCGCTCGCGATCTACCTAGGGAACGGTGACGGTAGTTGAATGAGGGCTTCAGCAGAGTGTTCATTCTCGGTGTGCAGTGTATCGAACAGAGCTAAGACTGCCGTGGGTGTGTTCCTCATTACTAACTTAGCGAGACCCGAGGGGAACGTAGCGCTGCAAGCCTCCTGGTGTGTTTTCCCTGAGTCGAGCTCCCTGCCCTTCACTGCACTGGATCAGCACCTGTTCGGAAGCACCGCTTCCAGGAAAGTCAGGATAGGAGAGGAATGATGACTGCCACACAGTGTTCTTTCCCAGCTTTTAGTAAGAGGCGTTGAGCTTATGCTTCCCTGCATAGTTTTACATAGGCTCCTCCGTGGTTGGTCTCCGCATCTGCTTTCACTCGCGATCTACCTAGGGAACGATGACGGTAGTTGAATGAGGGCTTCAGCAGAGTGTTCTTTCTCGGTGTGCAGTGTATCGCACAGAGCTAAGACTGCCGTGCGTGTGTGTTCATCATTACTAACTCTGCGAGACCATAGGGTTAACGGAGTGTTGCTTTCCCCCTGGTTTGTCTTCCCAGAGTCAAGCACCCGGCCCTTCACTGCACTGCATAAGGAACTATTCGGAATCACAGCTTCCAGGAAAGTCAGGATAGTAGAGGAATGATGCCTTCCACACAGTGTTCGCTCCCAGGGTTTAGGTGAACGCACTTAGCTTATGCTTCCCTGTATAGGTTTTGACCCATGACGCCCACAGCAAAACGGTATGGGAGCTGAGGACTGTATTCCGCAGTGTTGGTTCCCAAGACTCCAGTACCCGGCTCCTCCTTGATTGGTCTCCGCATCTGCTTTCGCTCGCGATCTACCTAGGGAACGGTGACGGTAGTTGAATGAGGGCTTCAGCAGAGTGTTCTTTCTCGGTGTGCAGTGTATCGAACAGAGCTAAGACTGCCGTGAGTGTGTTCATCATTACTAACTTAGCGAGACCCGAGGGGAACGTAGCGGTGCAAGCCTCCTGGTGTGTTTTCCCTGAGTCGAGCACCCTGCCCTTCACTGCACTGGATCAGCACCTGTTCGGAAGCACCGCTTCCAGGAAAGTCAGGATAGGAGAGGAATGATGACTGCCACACAGTGTTCTTTCCCAGCTTTTAGTAAGAGGCGTTGAGCTTATGCTTCCCTGCATAGTTTTACATAGGCTCCTCCGTGGTTGGTCTCCGCATCTGCTTTCACTCGCGATCTACCTAGGGAACGATGACGGTAGTTGAATGAGGGCTTCAGCAGAGTGTTCTTTCTCGGTGTGCAGTGTATCGCACAGAGCTAAGACTGCCGTGCGTGTGTGTTCATCATTACTAACTCTGCGAGACCATAGGGTTAACGGAGTGTTGCTTTCCCCCTGGTTTGTCTTCCCAGAGTCAAGCACCCTGCCCTTCACTGCACTGGATCAGCAACTGTTCGGAATCACAGCTTCCAGAAAAATGAGGATGGTAGGGGAATGATGCCTTCCCCACAGTGTTCTTTCCCAGCGTTTAGGTGAGCACACTTCGTTTATGCTTCCCTGCGTAGGTTTTGACCCATGACGCCCCCTGTGAAACGGTATGGGGGCCGAGTGCTGCATTCCGCAGTGTTGGTTCCCAAGACTCCAGCACCCGGCTCCTCCTTGGTTGGTCTCCGCATCTGCTTTCGCTCGCGATCTACCTAGGGAACGGTGCCGGTAGTTGAATGAGGGCTTCAGCAGAGTGTTCTTTCTCGGTGTGCAGTGTATCGAACAGAGCTAAGACTGCCGTGAGTGTGTTCATCATTACTAACTTAGCGAGACCCGAGGGGAACGTAGCGGTGCAAGCCTCCTGGTGTGTTTTCCCTGAGTCGAGCACCCTGCCCTTCACTGCACTGGATCAGCACCTGTTCGGAAGCACCGCTTCCAGGAAAGTCAGGATAGGAGAGGAATGATGACTGCCACACCGTGTTCTTTCCCCCAGCTTTTAGTAAGAGGCGTTGAGCTTATGCTTCCCTGCATATGGATTTTGTGGAAACTCTCCGTGGTTGGTCTCGCATCTGCTTCACTGCTTGATCTACCTATAGGGAGCGATGTGTTAGTTGAATGAGGCTTCAGCAGAGTGTTCTTTCTCGGTGTGCAGTGTATCGCACAGAGCTAAGACTGCCGTGCGTGTGTGTTCATCATTACTAACTAGCGAAAAGATAGGGTTATTGGAGTGTTGCATTCCGCCTGGTTTGTTTTCCCAAGAGTCAAGCAACCTGCCCTTCACTGCACTGCATCAGGAACTATTCGGAATCACAGCTTCCAGGAAAGTCAGGATAGTAGAGGAATGATGCCTTCCACACAGTGTTCACTCCCAGGGTTTAGGTGAACGCACTTAGCTTATGCTTCCCTTTATAGGTTTTGACCCATGACGCCCACAGCAAAACGGTATGGGAGCTGAGTACTACATTCCGCAGTGTTGGTTCCCAAGACTCCAGCACCCGGCTCCTCCTTGATTGGTCTCCGCATCTGCTTTCGCTCGCGATCTACCTAGGGAACGGTGACGGTAGTTGAATGAGGGCTTCAGCAGAGTGTTCTTTCTCGGTGGGCAGTGTACCGCACAGAGCTAAGACTGCCGTGCGTGTGTGTTCATCATTACTAACTCTGCGAGACCATAGGGTTAACGGAGTGTTGCTTTCCCCCTGGTTTGTCTTCCCAGAGTCAAGCACCCTGCCCTTCACTGCACTTGATCAGCAACTGTTCGGAATCACAGCTTCCAGAAAAATGCGGATGGTAGGGGAATGATGCCTTCCCCACAGTGTTCTTTCCCAGCGTTTAGGTGAGCACACTTCGTTTATGCTTCCCTGCGTAGGTTTTGACCCATGACGCCCCCTGTGAAACGGTATGGGGGCCCAGTGCTGCATTCCGCAGTGTTGGTTCCCAAGACTCCAGCACCCGGCTCCTCCTTGGTTGGTCTCCGCATCTGCTTTCGCTCGCGATCTACCTAGGGAACGGTGACGGTAGTTGAATGAGGGCTTCAGCAGAGTGTTCTTTCTCGGTGTGCAGTGTCGAACAGAGCTAAGAGTGCCGTGAGTGTGTTCCTCATTACTAACTTAGCGAGAACCGAGGGGAACGTAGTGGTGCAAGCCTCCTGGTATGTTTTCCCTGAGTCGAGCACCCTGCTCTTCACTGCACTGGATCAGCACCTGTTCGGAAGCACCGCTTCCAGGAAAGTCAGGATAGGAGGAGAATGATGACTGCCACACAGTGTTCTTTCCCAGCTTTTAGTAAGAGGCGTTGAGCTTATGCTTCCATGCATAGTTTTACATAGGCTCCTCCGTGGTTGGTCTCCGCATCTGCTTTCACTCGCGATCTACCTAGGGAACGATGACGGTAGTTGAATGAGGGCTTCAGCAGAGTGTTCTTTCTCGGTGTGCAGTGTATCGCACAGAGCTAAGACTGCCGTGCGTGTGTGTTCATCATTATTAACTTAGCGAAAAGATAGGGTTATTGGAGTGTTGCATTCCGCCTGGTTTGTTTTCCCAGAGTAAAGCAACCTGCCCTTCACTGCACTGCATCAGGAACTATTCGGAATCACAGCTTCCAGGAAAGTCAGGATAGTAGAGGAATGATACCTTCCACACAGTGTTCGCTCCCAGGGTTTAGGTGAACGCACTTAGCTTATGCTTCCCTGTATAGGTTTTGACCCATGACGCCCACAGCAAAACGGTATGGGAGCTGAGGACTGCATTCCGCAGTGTTGGTTCCCAAGACTCCAGCACCCGGCTCCTCCTTGATTGGTCTCCGCATCAGCTTTCGCTCGCGATCTACCTAGGGAACGGTGACGGTAGTTGAATGAGGGCTTCAGCAGAGTGTTCTTTCTCGGTGGGCAGTGTATCGCACAGAGCTAAGACTGCCGTGCGTGTGTGTTCATCATTACTAACTTAGCGAGACCAGAGGGGAACGTAGCGGTGCAAGCCTCCTGGTGTGTTTTCCCTGAGTCGAGCACCCTGCCCTTCACTGCACTGGATCAGCACCTGTTCGGAAGCACCGCTTCCAGGAAAGTCAGGATAGGAGAGGAATGATGACTGCCACACAGTGTTCTTTCCCAGCTTTTAGTAAGACGCGTTGAGCTTATGCTTCCCTGCATAGTTTTACATATGCTCCTCCGTGGTTGGTCTCCGCATCTGCTTTCACTCGCGATCTACCTAGGGAACGATGAAGGTAGTTGAATGAGGGCTTCAGCAGAGTGTTCTTTCTCGGTGTGCAGTGTATCGTACAGAGCTAAGACTGCCGTGCGTGTGTGTTCATCATTACTAACTTTGCGAGACCATAGGGTTAACGGAGTGTTGCTTTCCCCCTGGTTTGTCTTCCCAGAGTCAAGCACCCTGCCCTTCACTGCACTGGATCAGGAACTGTTCGGAATCACAGCTTCCAGGAAAATGAGGATGGTAGGGAAATGATGCCTTCCCCACAGTGTTCTTTCCCAGCGTTTAGGTGAGCACACTTTGTTCCTGCTTCCCTGCGTAGGTTTTGACCCATGACGCCCCCAGTGAAACGGTATGGGGGCCGAGTGCTGCATTCCGCAGTGTTGGTTCCCAAGACTCCAGCACCCGGCTCCTCCTTGGTTGGTCTCCGCATCTGCTTTCGCTCGCGATCTACCTAGGGAACGGTGACGGTAGTTGAATGAGGGCTTCAGCAGAGTGTTCATTCTCGGTGTGCAGTGTATCGAACAGAGCTAAGAGTGCCGTGAGTGTGTTCCTCATTACTAACTTAGCGAGACCCGAGGGGAACGTAGCGGTGCAAGCCTCCTGGTGTGTTTTCCCTGAGTCGAGCACCCTGCCCTTCACTGCACTGGATCAGCACCTGTTCGGAAGCACCGCTTCCAGGAAAGTCAGGATAGGAGAGGAATGATGACTGCCACACAGTGTTCTTTCCCAGCTTTTAGTAAGAGGCGTTGAGCTTATGCTTCCCTGCATAGTTTTACATAGGCTCCTCCGTGGTTGGTCTCCGCATCTGCTTTCACTCGCGATCTACCTAGGGAACGATGACGGTAGTTGAATGAGGGCTTCAGCAGAGTGTTCTTTCTCGGTGTGCAGTGTATCGCACAGAGCTAAGACTGCCGTGCGTGTGTGTTCATCATTACTAACTCTGCGAGACCATAGGGTTAACGGAGTGTTGCTTTCCCCCTGGTTTGTCTTCCCAGAGTCAAGCACCTGCCCTTCACTGCACTGCATCAGGAACTATTCGGAATCACAGCTTCCAGGAAAGTCAGGATAGTAGAGGAATGATGCCTTCCACACAGTGTTCGCTCCCAGGGTTTAGGTGAACGCACTTAGCTTATGCTTCCCTGTATAGGTTTTGACCCATGACGCCCACAGCAAAACGGTATGGGAGCTGAGGACTGCATTCCGCAGTGTTGGTTCCCAAGACTCCAGCACCCGGCTCCTCCTTGCTTGGTCTCCGCATCTGCTTTCGCTCGCGATCTACCTAGGGAACGATGACGGTAGTTGAATGAGGGCTTCAGCAGAGTGTTCTTTCTCGGTGGGCAGTGTATCGCACAGAGCTAAGACTGCCGTGCGTGTGTGTTCATCATTACTAACTCTGCGAGACCATAGGGTTAACGGAGTGTTGCTTTCCCCCTGGTTTGTCTTCCCAGAGTCAAGCACCCTGCCCTTCACTGCACTGGATCAGCAACTGTTCGGAATCACAGCTTCCAGGAAAATGAGGATGGTAGGGGAATGATGCCTTCCCCACAGTGTTCTTTCCCAGCGTTTAGGTGAGCACACTTCGTTTATGCTTCCCTGCGTAGGTTTTGACCCATGACGCCCCCAGTGAAACGGTATGGGGGCCGAGTGCTGCATTCCGCAGTGTTGGTTCCCAAGACTCCAGCACCCGGCTCCTCCTTGGTTGGTCTCCGCATCTGCTTTCGCTCGCGATCTACCTAGGGAACGGTGACGGTAGTTGAATGAGGGATTCAGCACAGTGTTCATTCTCGGTGTGCAGTGTATCGAACAGAGCTAAGAGTGCCGTGAGTGTGTTCCTCATTACTAACTTAGCGAGACCCGAGGGGAACGTAGTGGTGCAAGCCTCCTGGTGTGTTTTCCCTGAGTCGAGCACCCTGCCCTTCACTGCACTGGATCAGCACCTGTTCGGAAGCACCGCTTCCAGGAAAGTCAGGATAGGAGGAGAATGATGACTGCCACACAGTGTTCTTTCCCAGCTTTTAGTAAGAGGCGTTGAGCTTATGCTTCCCTGCATAGTTTTACATAGGCTCCTCCGTGGTTGGTCTCCGCATCTGCTTTCACTCGCGATCTACCTAGGGAACGATGACGGTAGTTGAATGAGGGCTTCAGCAGAGTGTTCTTTCTCGGTGTGCAGTGTATCGCACAGAGCTAAGACTGCCGTGCGTGTGTGTTCATCATTATTAACTTAGCGAAAAGATAGGGTTATTGGAGTGTTGCATTCCGCCTGGTTTGTTTTCCCAGAGTAAAGCAACCTGCCCTTCACTGCACTGCATCAGGAACTATTCGGAATCACAGCTTCCAGGAAAGTCAGGATAGTAGAGGAATGATGCCTTCCACACAGTGTTCGCTCCCAGGGTTTAGGTGAACGCACTTAGCTTATGCTTCCCTGTATAGGTTTTGACCCATGACGCCCACAGCAAAACGGTATGGGAGCTGAGGACTGCATTCCGCAGTGTTGGTTCCCAAGACTCCAGCACCCGGCTCCTCCTTGATTGGTCTCCGCATCTGCTTTCGCTCGCGATCTACCTAGGGAACGGTGACGGTAGTTGAATGAGGGCTTCAGCAGAGTGTTCTTTCTCGGTGGGCAGTGTATCGCACAGAGCTAAGACTGCCGTGCGTGTGTGTTCATCATTACTAACTTAGCGAGACCAGAGGGGAACGTAGCGGTGCAAGCCTCCTGGTGTGTTTTCCCTGAGTCGAGCACCCTGCCCTTCACTGCACTGGATCAGCACCTGTTCGGAAGCACCGCTTCCAGGAAAGTCAGGATAGGAGAGGAATGATGACTGCCACACAGTGTTCTTTCCCAGCTTTTAGTAAGACGCGTTGAGCTTATGCTTCCCTGCATAGTTTTACATATGCTCCTCCGTGGTTGGTCTCCGCATCTGCTTTCACTCGCGATCTACCTAGGGAACGATGACGGTAGTTGAATGAGGGCTTCAGCAGAGTGTTCTTTCTCGGTGTGCAGTGTATCGTACAGAGCTAAGACTGCCGTGCGTGTGTGTTCATCATTACTAACTCTGCGAGACCATAGGGTTAACGGAGTGTTGCTTTCCCCCTGGTTTGTCTTCCCAGAGTCAAGCACCCTGCCCTTCACTGCACTGGATCAGGAACTGTTCGGAATCACAGCTTCCAGGAAAATGAGGATGGTAGGGAAATGATGCCTTCCCCACAGTGTTCTTTCCCAGCGTTTAGGTGAGCACACATTGTTCCTGCTTCCCTGCGTAGGTTTTGACCCATGACGCCCCCAGTGAAACGGTATGGGGGCCGAGTGCTGCATTCCGCAGTGTTGGTTCCCAAGACTCCAGCACCCGGCTCCTCCTTGATTGGTCTCCGCATCTGCTTTCGCTCGCGATCTACCTAGGGAACGGTGACGGTAGTTGAATGAGGGCTTCAGCAGAGTGTTCATTCTCGGTGTGCAGTGTATCGAACAGAGCTAAGACTGCCGTGAGTGTGTTCATCATTACTAACTTAGCGAGACCCGAGGGGAACGTAGCGCTGCAAGCCTCCTTGTGTGTTTTCCCTGAGTCGAGCACCCTGCCCTTCACTGCACTGGATCAGCACCTGTTCGGAAGCACCGCTTCCAGGAAAGTCAGGATAGGAGAGGAATGATAACTGCCACACAGTGTTCTTTCCCAGCTTTTAGTAAGAGGCGTTGAGCTTATGCTTCCCTGCATAGTTTTACATAGGCTCCTCCGTGGTTGGTCTCCGCATCTGCTTTCACTCGCGATCTACCTAGGGAACGATGACGGTAGTTGAATGAGGGCTTCAGCAGAGTGTTCTTTCTCGGTGTGCAGTGTATCGCACAGAGCTAAGACTGCTGTGCGAGTGTGTTCATCATTACTAACTTAGCGAAAAGATAGGGTTATTGGAGTGTTGCATTCCGCCTGGTTTGTTTTCCCAGAGTCAAGCAACCTGCCCTTCACTGCACTGCATAAGGAACTATTCATAATCACAGCTTCCAGGAAAGTCAGGATAGTAGAGGAATGATGCCTTCCACACAGTGTTCGCTCCCAGGGTTTAGGTGAACGCACTTAGCTTATGCTTCCCTGTATAGGTTTTGACCCATGACGCCCACAGCAAAACGGTATGGGAGCTGAGGACTGCATTCCGCAGTGTTGGTTCCCAAGACTCCAGCACCCGGCTCCTCCTTGCTTGGTCTCCGCATCTGCTTTCGCTCGCGATCTACCTAGGGAACGGTGACGGTAGTTGAATGAGGGCTTCAGCAGAGTGTTCTTTCTCGGTGTGCAGTGTATCGAACAGAGCTAAGACTGCTGTGAGTGTGTTCATCATTACTAACTTAGCGAGACCCGAGGGGAACGTAGCGGTGCAAGCCTCCTGGTGTGTTTTCCCTGAGTCGAGCACCCTGCTCTTCACTGCACTGGATCAGCACCTGTTCGGAAGCATCGCTTCCAGGAAAGTCAGGATAGGAGAAGAATGATGACTGCCACACAGTGTTCTTTCCCAGCTTTTAGTAAGAGGCGTTGAGCTTATGCTTCCCTGCATAGTTTTACATAGGCTCCTCCGTGGTTGGTCTCCGCATCTGCTTTCACTCGCGATCTACCTAGGGACGATGACGGTAGTTGAATGAGGGCTTCAGCAGAGTGTTCTTTCTCGGTGTGCAGTGTATCGCACAGAGCTAAGACTGCCGTGCGTGTGTGTTCATCATTACTAACTCTGCGAGACCATAGGGTTAACGGAGTGTTGCTTTCCCCCTGGTTTGTCTTCCCAGAGTCAAGCACCCTGCCCTTCACTGCACTGGATCAGCAACTGTTCGGAATCACAGCTTCCAGAAAAATGAGGATGGTAGGGGAATGATGCCTTCCCCACAGTGTTCTTTCCCAGCGTTTAGGTGAGCACACTTCGTTTATGCTTCCCTGCGTAGGTTTTGTCCCATGACGCCCCCTGTGAAAAGGTATGGGGGCCGAGTGCTGCATTCCGCAGTGTTGGTTCCCAAGACTCCAGCACCCGGCTCCTCCTTGATTGTTCTCCGCATCTGCTTTCGCTCGCAATCTACCTAGGGAACGGTGACGGTAGTTGAATGAGGGATTCAGCACAGTGTTCTTTCTCGGTGTGCAGTGTATCGAACAGAGCTAAGAGTGCCGTGAGTGTGTTCCTCATTACTAACTTAGCGAGACCCGAGGGGAACGTAGCGGTGCAAGCCTCCTGGTGTGTTTTCCTTGAGTCGAGCACCCTGCCCTTCACTGCACTGGATCAGCACCTGTTCGGAAGCACCGCTTCCAGGAAAGTCAGGATAGGAGAGGAATGATGACTGCCACACAGTGTTCTTTCCCAGCTTTTAGTAAGAGGCGTTGAGCTTATGCTTCCCTGCATAGTTTTACATAGGCTCCTCCGTGGTTGGTCTCCGCATCTGCTTTCACTCGCGATCTACCTAGGGAACGATGACGGTAGTTGAATGAGGGCTTCAGCAGAGTGTTCTTTAGCGGTGTGCAGTGTATCGCACAGAGCTAAGACTGCCGTGCGTGTGTGTTCATCATTACTAACTTAGCGAAAAGATAGGGTTATTGGAGTGTTGCATTCCGCCTGGTTTGTTTTCCCAGAGTCAAGCAACCTGCCCTTCACTGCACTTCATAAGGAACTATTCATAATCACAGCTTCCAGGAAAGTCAGGATAGTAGAGGAATGATGCCTTCCACACAGTGTTCGCTCCCAGGGTTTAGGTGAACGCACTTAGCTTATGCTTCCCTGTATAGGTTTTGACCCATGACGCCCATAGCAAAACGGTATGGGAGCTGAGGACTGCATTCCGCAGTGTTGGTTCCCAAGACTCCAGCACCCGGCTCCTCCTTGGTTGGTCTCCGCATCTGCTTTCGCTCGCGATCTACCTAGGGAACGGTGACGGTAGTTGAATGAGGGATTCAGCACAGTGTTCTTTCTCGGTGTGCAGTGTATCGCACAGAGCTAAGACTGCCGTGCGTGTGTGTTCATCATTACTAACTTAGCGAGACCCGAGGGGAACCTAGCGGTGCAAGCCTCCTGGTGTGTTTTCCCTGAGTCGAGCACCCTGCCCTTCACTGCACTGGATCAGCACCTGTTCGGAAGCACCGCTTCCAGGAAAGTCAGGATAGGAGAGGAATGATGCCTTCCCCACAGTGTTCTTTCCCAGCGTTTAGGTGCGCACACTTCGTTTATGCTTCCCTGCGTAGGTTTTGACCCATGACGCCCCCAGTGAAACGGTATGGGGGCCGAGTGCTGCATTCCGCAGTGTTGGTTCCCAAGACTCCAGCACCCGGCTCCTCCTTGGTTGGTCTCCGCATCTGCTTTCGCTCGCGATCTACCTAGGGAACGGTGACGGTAGTTGAATGAGGGATTCAGCACAGTGTTCATTCTCGAGTGCAGTGTATCGAACAGAGCTAAGAGTGCCGTGAGTGTGTTCCTCATTACTAACTTAGCGAGACCCGAGGGGAACGTAGTGGTGCAAGCCTCCTGGTGTGTTTTCCCTGAGTCGAGCACCCTTCCCTTCACTAACTGGATCAGCACATGTTCGGAAGCACCGCTTCCAGGAAAGTCAGGATAGGAGGAGAATGATGACTGCCACACAGTGTTCTTTCCCAGCTTTTAGTAAGAGGCGTTGAGCTTATGCTTCCCTGCATAGTTTTACATAGGCTCCTCCGTGGTTGGTATCCGCAACTGCTTTCACTCGCGATCTACCTAGGGAACGATGACGGTAGTTGAATGAGGGCTTCAGCAGAGTGTTCTTTCTCGGTGTGCAGTGTATCGCACAGAGCTAAGACTGCCGTGCGTGTGTGTTCATCATTACTAACTTAGGGAAAAGATAGGGTTATTGGAGTGTTGCATTCCGCCTGGTTTGTTTTCCCAGAGTCAAGCAACCTGCCCTTCACTGCACTGCATCAGGAACTATTCGGAATCACAGCTTCCAGGAAAGTCAGGATAGTAGAGGAATGATGCCTTCCACACAGTGTTCGCTCCCAGGGTTTAGGTGAACGCACTTAGCTTATGCTTCCCTGTATAGGTTTTGACCCATGACGCCCACAGCAAAACGGTATGGGAGCTGAGGACTGCATTCCGCAGTGTTGGTTCCCAAGACTCCAGCACCCGGCTCCTCCTTGATTGGTCTCCGCATCTGCTTTCGCTCGCGATCTACCTAGGGAACGGTGACGGTAGTTGAATGAGGGCTTCAGCAGAGTGTTCTTTCTCGGTGTGCAGTGTATCGCACAGAGCTAAGACTGCCGTGCGTGTGTGTTCATCATTACTGACTCTGCGAGACCATAGGGTTAACGGAGTGTTGCTTTCCCCCTGGTTTGTCTTCCCAGAGTCAAGCACCCTGCCCTTCACTGCACTGGATCAGCAACTGTTCGGAATCACAGCTTCCAGGAAAATGAGGATGGTAGGGGAATGATTCCTACCCCACAGTGTTCTTTCCCAGCGTTTAGGTGAGCACACTTTGTTCCTGCTTCCCTGCGTAGGTTTTGACCCATGACGCCCCCAGTGAAACGGTATGGGGGCCGAGTGCTGCATTCCGCAGTGTTGGTTCCCAAGACTCCAGCACCCGGCTCCTCCTTGATTGGTCTCCGCATCTGCTTTCGCTCGCGATCTACCTAGGGAACGGTGACGGTAGTTGAATGAGGGCTTCAGCAGAGTGTTCATTCTCGGTGTGCAGTGTATCGAACAGAGCTAAGACTGCCGTGAGTGTGTTCCTCATTACTAACTTAGCGAGACCCGAGGGGAACGTAGCGCTGCAAGCCTCCTGGTGTGTTTTCCCTGAGTCGAGCACCCTGCCCTTCACTGCACTGGATCAGCACCTGTTCGGAAGCACCGTTTCCAGGAAAGTCAGGATAGGAGAGGAATGATG
>JAESUZ010003629.1:0-116116 GCA_017311185.1 Proteles cristata cristata | reverse complement strand
ATAAGGACAAAGAGAATTTTGAAAGCAGCTAGGGAGAAAAGGACCGTAACATACAAAGGGAAACCTATCAGAGTGGTGACAGACCTATCTAATGAAACTTGGCAGGCCAGAAAGGAATAGCAGGAGATATTCAATGTGATGAATGAAAAAAAACATGCAGCCAAGAATCCTCTATCCAGCAAGCCTGTCATTCAGAATAGAAGGAGAGATAAAAAGTCTTTACAAACAAACACAAATTGAAAGAATTTGTTACTACTAAGCCAGACCTACAAGAAATCCTGAAGGGGACTCTCTGAGGAAAGGGTTGCAAGGAATGCAAGATACCAGAGATACCACCACAATCGTGAATCCCACAAAGGACACAATGTCTCTAAACCCACATATTTCAATAATAACAATGAATGTAAAAGGGCTGAATGCTCCAATCAAAAGACATAGGATAGCAGAATGGATTAAAAAAATCCATCTACTTGCCGTCTACAAGAAACACATTCTAGGCTGGAAGATACCTTCAGATTAAAAGTAAGGGGATGGAGAAATATCTTTCATATTATGGGAACAAAAAGAAAGCTGGAGAGTTATACTTATATCAGGCAAACTGGATTTTAAATTAAGACAATAACAAGGGAAGAAGAAGGACATTATATAATAATTACAGGGTCTATCCATCAGGAAGAACTAACTATAAATGTATACACACCGAATATGGGACACCTAAATATTTAAAACAATCACAATCAGAAACACTGTCATGAATAAGAATGTGCTAACAGCAGGGGACTTTAATACTCCACTTATAGCAATGGATAGATCAACCAGACAGAAGATCATTAAAGAAATAATAGACTTGAATAACACATTGGACCAGATGGATCTGACAGATATATTCAGAACTCTACATCCTGAGGCAAGGGAATTCACTTTCTTCTCAAGTGTGCATGGCACATTCTCCAAGATAGATCACACCTGGGACATAAAGCTGCCCTCAATAAATATAAAAGAATTGAGATACTACCATGCACACTTTCAGATCATAATGCTTTGAAACTTGAAATCAATCACAGGAAGAAGTCTGGAAAACCTCCAAAACATGAAGGTTAAAGAACTCCCTACTAAAGAATGAATGGGCCAATCAGGCAATTAGAGAAGAAATTACAAAATATAAGGAAACAAATAAAAATGAAAATACAACAATCCAAACTCTATGGCATGCGGCAAAGGCAGTCCTAAGAGGAAAGTACATTGTACCCCAGGTCTATTTCAAGAAATTAGAAAAACTGCAAATGCAAAATCTAACAGCTTCCCGTAAGAAACTAGAGGCAGAGCAACAAGAGCACCCCAAACCCGGTAAAAGAAGAGAAATAGTAAAAATCAGAGCAGAAATAAACAACTTAGAGACCATAGAAACAATTGAACATATCAATGAAACTAAGAGCTGTTTTGTTTTTTTTTTTTTAATAAACAAAATTTACCAACCTCTAGCCAGGCTTCACAAAAAAAAAAAAAGAGAGAGAGAGAGAGAGCACGCAAATAGACAAAATCATGAATGGAAATGGACTTATTACAACCAACCCCTCAGAAATACAAGTAATTATCAGTGGATACTGTGAAAAACTATATACCAACAAATTGGACAACCTAGAAGAAATGGACAAATTCCTAAACACACACTCACTACCAATATTCACACGGGAAGAGAGAGAAAATCTGAACAGGTTCACAACTAGTGAAGACATCGAATAAGATATCAAAAATGTCCCAACAAGTAAAAGCCCTGGGCCTGATGGCTTCCCTGGCGAATTCTACCAGACATTTAAAACAGAATTAATACCAATTCTTCTCAAGCTATTCCAAAAGATAGAAAGCGAAGGAAAACTCCCAGACTCATTTTATGAAGCCAGCATCACTCTGATTCCCAAGCCAGACAGAGATCCAGATAAAAAGAGAAATACAGGCCAATATCGTTGAATACGGATTCAAAAATCCTCGAAAGATACTTGCAAGTTGAATGTAACAACACATAAAAAGAACTATCCCCCATAATCAAGTGGGATTCATCCCTGGGTTGCAGGAATTGGTTCAATATTCACAAATCAATAAATGAGATACATCACATCAACAAAAGAAAAGATAAAAACCATATGATCCTGTCAATAGAGCAGAAAAAGCATTTGACAAAATACAGCATCCCTTCTTAATAAAGACTCTAGAGAAAGTTGGGACAGAAGAAACTTACTTAAACATCATAACAGCCATCTATGAGAAGCCCTCAGCTAACATCATCCTCAATGGGGAAAACCTGAGAGCTTCCTCCTGAGATCAGGAACACGACAGGAATGTCCACTCTCACTACTGTTGTTTACCATGGTGCAGGAAGTCCTAGCATCAACCATTAGAAAACAAAAGGAAATAAAAGGCATCAGAACTGGCAAAGAAGAAGTAAATTTTTCACTTTTCACAGGGGACATGAAACTCTACATAGAAAACCCGACAGACTCCACCAGAAGCCTACTAGAACTGATACAAGAATTCAACAACGTTGCAGGGTACAAAATCAACGTTCAGAATTCAATTGCATTCTTATACACCAAAAATGAAGCAACAGAAAGAAAAATCAAGAAACTGATCCCATTCACAATTGCACAAAAAAAAAAAAACCATAAAGTGCCTAGGAATAAACCCAACCAAGGATACAAGAGATATGTATGAAGAACACTATAGAAAACTTATGAAGGAGATTGAAGAAGACACAAAGAAATGGATAAACATTCCATGCTCATGGATTGGAAGAAGAAATGTAGTTAAAATGTCATTACTACCCAAATCAATCTACACATGCAATTCAATCTCAATCAAAATTGCACCAGCATACTTCTCAAAACTAGAACAAACTATCCAAAAATTTGTATGGAACCACAAAAGACCCCGAATAGCCAAAGTAATATTGAAGAAGAAAATCGAAACGGGAGGTATCACCATCCCAGACTTTAGCCTCCAATACAAAGCTGTCATCATCAAGACAGTATGGTATTGGCACAAAAACAGACACATTGACCAATGGAACAGAACTGAGAACTCAGAAGTGGACCCAAATGTATACAGCCAACTAATCTTTGACAAAGCCGGAAAGAGTATCCAATGGAAAAAAGACAGCCTCTTTAAAAGATGGTGCTGAGAGAACTGGACAGCAACGTACAGAAGAATAAAACTAGATCATTTTCTCAGAGCATACACAAAAATAAACTCAAAATGAATAAAGGACCTGAACGTGAGACAGGAAACCATCAAAACCCTAGAGGAGAAAGCTGGAGGCAAACTCCTTGACCTCCACCACAGCAATTTCTTACCTGACACATCCCCAAAAGCAAAAGAATCAAGAGCAAAAATAAAGGATTGGGACCTCATCAAGATTAAAACTTCTGCAATGCAAAGGAGATAATCCATAAAACTAATAGCAACCAATGGAATGGGAAATGATAGTTGCAAGTGACATATCAGATAAAGGGTTAAATATCCAAAATCTATAAGAAACTCCCCACACTCCACACCCGAAAAACAAACAACCTAGTAAAGAAATGGGCAGAAGATATGGACACTTCTCCAAAGAGGACATCCAGATGGCCAACAGACAGGTAAAAAGATGTTCATCATCACTCCTCATCAGGGAAATACAAATCAAAACCACACTGTCATACCACTTCACACCAGCCATAGTGGCTAAAATGGGCAAATCAGAGAACTCTAGATGCTGGTGAGGATGTGGAGAAACGGGCACCCTCTTACACTGTTGGTGGGAATGGAAATTGGTGCAGCCCCTCTGGAAAACAGTGCGGATGTTCCTCAAAAAATTAACAATAGAACTCCCCTATGACCCAACAATAGCACTGCTAGGAATTTACCCAAAGGATATAGGAGTGCTGATGCATAGGGGCACATGAACCCCAATGTTCATAGTAGCACTCTCAACAATAGCTAAAACATGGGAAGAGCCTAAGTGTCCATCAATGGAAGACTGGATAAAGAAGATGTGGTTTATCTATACCATGGAATACTACACGGCAATGAGAAACAATGAAATCTGGCCATGTGTAGTAACATGGATGGACCTTGAGGGTGTTATGCTAAGCGAAATAAGTCAGGCAGAGAAGGACAAATATCATATGTTTACACGTATAGGAGGATTAGGAGGAACTCAATGGGGGACCTTGGGGGAGAAGAAGGGGGGAAATAGTAGGGGAGAGGGAGAGAGGCAAACTATGAAAGACTCTTGAATGCTAAGAACAAACTGAGGACTGATGGATGTGGTGGAGGGGGGTGATGGGCATGGAGGAGGGCACATGTGGGCATGAGCTCTGGGTGTTATATGGAAACCAACTTGACAATAAACTATTTGAAAAAAGAGAAAGAAAGAAAGAAAGAAAGAAAGAAAGAAAGAAAGAAAGAAAGAAAGAAAGAAAGAAAGAAAGAAAGAAAGAAAGAAAGAAAGAAAGAAGGAAGGAAGGAAGGAAGGAAGGAAGGAAGGAAGGAAGGAAGGAAGGAAGGAAAGGAAAGAAAGAAAGAAAGAAAGAAAGAAAGGAGGAAGGAAGGAGGGAAGGAAGGAAGGAAGGAAGGAAGGAAGGAAGGAAGGAAGGAAGGAAGGAAAGAAGGAAGAAAAGAAAAGAAAAGAAAAGAAAAGAAAAGAAAAGAAAAGAAAAGAAAATACAACAATCCAAGCCCTTTCAATTCAGACCTATGTCAAGCAGTAAGAAAGGTCCCCAATGCAAAACCTAACCTTAAACCTAAAGGAACCAGAAAAAGAAAAGCAAAGAAAGACCCAAACCAGCAGGTGAGGTGAAATAATAAAGATTTGAGAATCAATAAATGACATAGAAACAGCAGCAACAAAACTGGTAGAACAGATCAACAAAACTAAGGGTTGGTTCTTTGAACCAAACAAAATAAACAAAATTGGTAAACTCCTAGTCAGACGTCTGAAAAGGAAAAGAAAACCCAAACAGATAATCACATATGAAAGAGGAGAGATCACAGAACACCACAGAAATACAAACGACTGTAAGAAAATACTATGAAAAATTATGTCAACAAAGTAGGCAATCTAGAAGAAATGGAAAAATTCCTAGAAACTCAAAAGCTACCAAAACTAAAACAACACAAAAGATAAAATCTGAACAGATCCATAAACAGTAAAGAATCTGAATCAATAATCAGGGTGCCTTGATGGCTCTTCAGTTGAGTGTCCAACCTAGGCTCAGATACTGATCTCAAGGTTCATGAGTTCAAGCCCTACATTGGGCCTGCTGCTGTCATCATGGAGCCTGCTTCAGATTTTTCGACCCCTTTTTCTCTTCCTCTCCCCCACTCATGTTCTCTCTCTCTATCACTCTCAAAAAAATAAATAATAAACATGTTTTTTAAAAATTGAATCAGTAATAAAAAAAAAACCTCCCCACAAACATAACTCCTGGGGCAGATGGCTTCCAAGGGGAATTCTATCTGATATTTCAAGAAGAGTTATTACCTATCTTACTCAAACTGTTCCAAAAAATAGAAATGGAAGGAAAGCTTCCAATTTTTTTTCCTATGAAGACAGAATTACCTTGTTTACAAATCTAGTCAAAGACCCCACTAAAAAGGGGGTGTTCTAGTATCTCAAACAAGATACTAGCAAATCAAATTCAACAATACGTTAAAGGGACTACTCATCACAATCCACTGGGATTTATTCTTGAGATTAAGGGGTGGTTCAATAACTGCAAACAATCAATGTGATACACAACATTAATGAAATAAAGTATAAGAATTATGTCATCTTGTAAATAGATGCAGAAAAATCATTTGACGAAAATAGCATCCATTCCTGATAAAAATCCGTCAACAAAGTAGGGAAAGAGAGAACAAGTCACAACATCATAAAAGTGAAAGACCCACACTTAATATCATCCTCAATGGGGAAAAACTGAGAGCTTTCCCCCTATGTCCAGGACCAAGACAAGAATGTGCACCCTTACCATTACTATTTAACATAATACTGGATGTCTTAGCCTCTGCAATCAGAAAACTAAAAGAAATACAAGGCATCCAAATTACCAAGGAAGAAGTCAATTTTTTTATTCATGGATGACTAGATACTCTGCATAGAAAAATTGAAATATTCCACCAAAAATAATTGCTAGAAATGATACATGGATTTAGCAAAGTTACAAGATTTAAAAATCAATGTAGAGAAATCTGCATTTTTATACGCCAGTAACAATGCAATAGGAAAATAAACCAAAAGAAATAAAATAAATCAAGCAATAAACCATTATTAAAATATTTATACTACCTAAAACAATCTACATCTTCAATGTAATCCCTATCAAAACACCACCAGCATTTTTCACAAAACTAGAATTAACAATCCTAAAATTTATATGTAACCACAAAATACCTTGAAAAACAAAAGCAAAGATGAAAAATAAAAACAAATGTGGAGCCATCACAATTCCATATTTCAGGCTATATTACTAAGTTGTAGTCATCAAGACAGAATGGTACTTGAACAAAAACAGACACATAGGTCAATGGGAACGAATAGAAAATCCAGAAATGTACTCATAGCTCTATGGTCAGCTTAATCTCGACAAAGTAGGAAAGAATATCCAATGGAAAAAATACAGCGTCTTCAACAAACGATGTTGGGAAAACTGGAGAGCAAAATGCAGAGGAATGAAACTGGATCACTATTTTATACCATACACACAAAAACATTTCAAAATGGATGAAATACCTAAATGTGAGATAGAAAACCATCAAAGTCTTAGAGGAGAACACAGGTAGCAACATCTTTGACGTCAGCTGGAGCAATTTCTTGCTAGACACATTGCTGAATGCAAAAGAAACAAAATCAAACATGAACTGTTGGAACTTTATCAGGATAAAATGTTTCTGGGGAGGGAAGTAAACAACAAAACTAAAATGCAACCTACAGAAAGGGAGAAGATATTAACAGATGACACATCTGACAAAGGCTGAGTATCCAAAATATATAAAGAACTAATCAAATTCAACCCCCCCCCCAAAAAAAAGAACAGTAAAGATATAAGAAGAAAGTTTTGCATCTCAGATACATTTTTATTTCATTCTGACTAATTCTTAGTTTTCCGATCTCTGCAGCAGGGGTTTCTCTGGTGTCTTCTATGCTTTTTTTAATTTTTTTAAATTATAGTTTATTGTCAAGTTGGTTTTCATATAACACCCAGTGCTCATCCCAACAAGTGCCCTCCTCCATGCCCATCACCCATTGTCCCCTCTCCCTCATCCCCATCAACGCTCAGTTTGTTCTTAGTATTTAAGTGTCTCTTATGATTTGTCCCTCTCCCTCTCCATAAATATTTTCCCCCTTCTCCTCCCCTATGGGCCTTTGTCCACATATGAGTGAAAACATATGGTATCTGTTTATCTCTGCCTGACAAATTTCACTTTCTATGCTTTTTTTCAATCCCAGCTAGTGGTCTTACAATTGTTGTTCCAAATTTTGTTCAATATATATTGCATATATCTGTTTTTAGCAAGTCCCTATCTGTATTTCCCTTTGTTATTCCTTTGGTGTAAATTTCCCCATCTTGTCATTTTGGTTACATTTATTTATTTGGAATGTATCAAAAGCTTGTTATGTTTCCTGTACCTGAGAATATATTCTCAAGATAAGTGGTTAGTATCCAAAATCTATAACGAATTTATCAACTCAATACCCCAAAAAACAAATAACCCAGTGACGAAGTGGGCAGAAGACATGAGTAGACATTTTTCCAAAGAAGACATCCAGATTGCTAAAAGACACTTGAAAAGATGCTCAACATTGCTCATCATCAGAAAACACAAATGAAAGCCACAGAGATATATCACCTCACATCTATCAGAATAGCTAAAATCAACTACTCAGTAAACAACAGATGTTAGCAAGAATGCAGAGAAAGGGAAACCCTCTTGCACTGTTGGCAGGAATGCATCCTGGTGCAACCAGTGGGGAAAACATTATGGAGTTTCCTCAATAAAGTAAATAACAGAATTACCTTATTACCCAGGAATTGCACTATTAAGTTTTTGTTTCCCCCAAAGGATACAAAAGTAGAGCTTAAAAGGTGTACATGCACCCTACTGTTTATAGCATCATTCTCAACAATAGCCAAATTATCTATAGGGCCCAAACGTCCTTCAAGTGATGAATGGATAAAAAAGATGTGGTATATACATACAATTCAGCTATCATAAAGAACAAAATATTGTCATTTTCAATGATGTGGAATGAAGCTAGAATATATTATACTAAATAAAATAAGTCAATCAGAGAAAGAAAAATACCATATGATTTTACTTACATGTGGAATTTAAGAAACAAAACAGATGAGCATATGGGAAGGGATGGAAAAAGAGAAGAGGGAAATAAGACATAAAAGACTCTTAATTATAGAGGACAAAGTGATGGTCGATGTAGGGATGTTGATGGGAGATGGACTAGGTGGGTGATGGGTATTAAAGAGGTCACTTGTGATGAGCACTGGGTGTTGTATGTAAGTGATGAATCACTGAATTCTACTCCTGAAACCAACATCGCACTGTGTATTAAGTAACTAAAATTAAAGTAAAACAAAATAGGAAATGCATGTCAAAACTATGAGATATTATCTCACACCTGTCAGAATTGCTAAAATGAACAACAGAATAAATAACAGGTATTAGTGAGGATGTGAGACAGAGGAACCATCTTGCACTCTTTGTCAGAATGTGAACTGATGCAGCCACTGTGGAAAACAGTATGGAGGTACTTCAAAAAATTAAAAAAAAAAAGAACTACCCTATTATTCATTACTTGATCTACTAAGTAATTACCCCAAACTTAAAAAAAAAAAACTCGAATTCAAAGAGATATATGCACTCTGATGTGTATACCAGCATTATTTACAATAGCCAAATTATGGAAGGAGCTAAAGTATCCATTGATAGATCAATTAATAAAGAATATGTGGTATGTATACACAATAGAATATTATTCAACCAAAGTATGAAATATTTCCTTTTGCTACAATATGCAGGGAATTAGATAATTTTATGCTAATCAAACTAAGTCAGTCAAAGAACAGCAAATACCATATAATGTCACTAATGTATGGACTTTAGGGAAAAAATATAGCAAAGGAAAACAAAAGAGAGAGGGGGGGGAGACAGCCGTGAAACAGACTCTAAACTATAGAGAACAAACTGATGGTTACCAGAGTGAGAGGCGGGGATGGATGGGTAAATTATGCATTGGGGATTAAGAACTGCATTTGTGGGGCACCTGGGTGGCTCAGTCAGTTAAGCGTCCGACTTCAACTCAGGTCATGATCTCTTGGTTCATGGGATCGGGCCCCACGTTGCGCTCTGTGCTGACAGCTAGCTCAGAGCCTGGAGCCTGCTTCAGATTTTGTATCTCCCTCTCTCTCTAACCTTCTCCTGATCACGCTGCCTCTCTCTCTCTCAGAAATAAGTAAAAATACTAAAAACTTAAAAACAAGAATTGCACTTGTGATGAGAACTGTGTAATGTATAGAATTGTTGAATCACTGTACTGTACACCTTAAGCCAATATAAAACTGCATGTTAACTATACTGGACTTTCAAATAAGGAAAATAAAGGAAAAGATAAGAAAGGAAAGGAAAGGAAAGGAAAGGAAAGGAAAGGAAAGGAAAGGAAAGGAAAGGAAAGGAAAGGAAAGAAGAGAAGGGAGGGGAGGGAAATGAAGGGAGAGAAGAGGGGAGGAGAAGAAGAAGAGAAGAGATGAGGGGAGGGGATAGAAGGGGAAGGGAGAGAGGAGGGGAGAGGAGGGGAGAGGAGAGGAGAGGAGAGGAGAGGAGAGGAGAGGAGAGAAGGGAAACAGATTCATAAATACAGAGAAAAAAATGATGGTTGCCAGAGAGGATAGGAGTAAAGGGATAGGCAAAAAAGGTGGAAGGGATTAGGAGATATGAATTTCCAGTTATAAAGTAAATAAGTTACCAAGATGAAAAGTGCAACACAGGGAATACAGTAAATAATATTATATTTTATGGGAACAGACAGTAACTTACTGTATGGGAATTTTATAATGCATATAATTGTCTAATCATGATACTGTACAGTTGAAACCAATATATTATTATTACATGGTTGCAATATTGCAGTTAAAAACAAAAATATATCATATAGAAAGTAGTTAATAAATTTAATGAACAAAATTGTTAAAAGTATTTGCCTTTGGTTGTCAGAACATGGACTCCCCCACCCCATTATTGTATATTTCCTAAATTTTATAATCATATCATTAATATTTTTTCAGATATGGAAAAATGTGCCAAGTTAGAGGTAAAGGGAAACCATCGGAGTTGGTAATAATATAATAAATCAAAGAGAGAATTTTGAGACGGTCATGGTAAAGTGGCATGATGGACATATGTTAACTCATGAAATCACTTGAAAATTCCAAAGGCGAAAAAGCCAATATTGGCTAGGATAGAGTGTACTGATGATGGATGTAGAATATGTGGTTGGATAGGTCCATTAGGACCATGTTATCCAGCAGAGTATTTTGAATCATGTAAAAATTGTTGCATACATATGTCTAGATCACCTCCCAGAAATTGGTTTATAAAGTCTAGGGAAACTAGACATCTCTTATAGTAAATTCAAGTAACACTGTTATATAGGAACTATTCTTCCCCACTGCAGTATGGTATACATTATTAAATATCTAAAAGGAAAGAAGTATATATTTTTTTAATATGGGTCAAAAATTGAAATTTAGATTTCAGTGTTTCCCAACAGCAGTAGCATTACTTGGGAGAACAATAGAGAATCTGGGTGTTTAAAAACATTTGTAATATTTATTTATTTTTTAAGGAGAGAGAGAGCATTAGTGGGGAAGGGGAAGAGCGAGAGGGAGACACAGAATCTGAATCAGTCGCCAGGCTCTGAGCTGTCAGCAGAAAGCCCAATGCGGGGCTCAAACTCACAATTGTGAGATCATGACCTGAGCTGAAGTCGGATGCTTAACTAACTGAGCATTTTAAGGAACAAGTGGCATCATCTTTTCTGTTTGAAACTCAGCTTTCTCCATAGAACCTTCCTCAGAGACCCCAGTAGCTATGTGCTACTCAATATATGGATGAGGGGTTCAGTATGGGAACAATGATTACATCAAACACAGATGCTGGTTCACCTCTGAGGTGAGAAAGGAACTTGGAGTCATGTGTATATTCATGTCTGAACCAAAGTACAGGCTTACCACACTGATATGGGAGGAGCTTTGTTTTTTCCTTCCGAGAAGTTCATGTGGAAGACAATAAGGCAGATGAAGACTGTCAGAATGAATCCAAGGGAATGAGAAGAAAAACAATGCTGGACAATAACATCACTTTCTCATAAGTTGAGATCTTCCCACAAGATATTCATAAGGAAGCTGATGAATTTTCCTGGAGCCACAAGCAGAGAAGTTCATGACATAAACTGTGTACATTAAAGAGATGAGCACACCTTCAACCCAAGAACCAATGGCCATTTGCATGCAGACTCAGAGTATTATGATGACCAGGTACCTGAGGAGGCTACACTTGGTTTAACAGTGGTCAAAGGACATGAGAGTCACAAGAACACACTCAGCCACTCCTAGATTAAGTAAGATTTGGACCCTATGGCCAATGTGGAAGATATATTTATGTCCAGAGAAGTTGATGATCATCTTGGAGACATTGATAAAGGTTAGCTTTAGGTCAATGAGGGAAAGGTAGCTAGCAGGAATTACATGGGTTTGTGGAGACAAGCATCACCCCAGATCAGCAGGTACATATGTGTCAGAGATGATTCCAAAAGTCACAGCCAAAAATTACAAAAATCATAAGGACAATGGAGATGAGAAGGCCCCGATGCTGGGAGTAATTTTTTAAAAACTCAAAGAAAATGAAATATGTGGTGGTAGATACATTTCTTTGCTCCATTCTTAGTCTACTTGCTTAATCTGGAAGATCATTGGAGAAAATACACAGTGTTACTGCTTTTGCTGTATAACTGCACCACTGGTTTGTGTCTGTTCCTGAAGCTCGAATAAATGCAAATCAGTGATGCATTTATTATACGGGAGTATATTTGAATGTGGGAGAGATTAATGAATTGGTATCCATTGTTATGTAAATATTATGTTTAGCCATCAATCTGATAGGATAAGCAATACTAATGAAGAATATTGATTTTGGTCATTTTATATTACATTGCTTGGCACAAAATTGCTATCATCTCTTAAAGATATAAGTTCAGTATTTTTTAGTTAGTAAGAACCTCCCAATATGTCTTTGTAGTGTGATATAGACTATTTCCATAGTGAAAATGGTTTCCAATGTCCAACAACTGATGGGACCTGGGATCTCTGCATGTATACTACTTTTGGATTAACCACCTATGTCCATATTTATCCTTAGGTATTCACAGATCACTAATCAAGTTACTGACTCAGGCAAGGATTGAACATTTTATGGCTCTAACCACTGGGACTCGCCTAGGATGCCCTGGACTGGTTCTTATGGACCTTATAATTTGCTTTATTTTTTATTTTTATTTTTTGAATAGTTTACTGTCAAGTTGGTTTCCACACAACACCCAGTGCTCATCCTCACAAGTGCCCTCCTCCATCCCCTTCACTCCCCTCCTGCTCCCCCCTCCCCATCTGCCCTCAGTTTGTTCTCAGCATTCAAGAGTTTCTCATGGTTTGCCTCCCTCCCTCTCCCCCACTATTTTTCCCCTTCTTCTCCCCCATGGTCCTTCGTTAGGTTCCTCCTAAGCCTCCTATACGTGCAAACATATGGTATTTGTCCTTCTCTGCCTGACTTATTTCGCTCAGCATAACACCCTCAAGGTCCATCCATGTTGCTACACATGGCCAGATTTCATTGTTTCTCGTTGCCATGTAGTATTCCATGGTATAGATAACATCTTCTTGATCCATTCATCTGTTGATGGACACTTAGGCTCTTTCCATGTTTTAGCTAATGTGGAGAGTGCTGCTATGAACATTGGGGTACATGTGCCCCTATGCATCAGCACTTTGTTAGTCAGTAGACTGATTAAAGGAATATTATAGTTGTTTTGTACACTTTATCTGTCATATTACTTTTTCCCTATACAAATATGCACATTTGTGCAAATCCTTCCATAGCATTATGTATCATCTAATTTAAAATGTTGGCTTTGTTCCTCTGTTTTTGGCATTGTGTGCCATCTCCTTATAGACAAAGATGGTGTAAGTAAAACTTAAGAAGGGAGTTATGTCCAAAAACTGTAGTGATGTAGAATTGGGAATAAATGTATTCAAAGAAACTTAACAGCAATTCTTCATTGTCTTATTACTGTGTCTTTTAAAAAATATATATGAGTCAACAGCAATTTTAACTACCAACACATTTGTACATCCTAGTACTAGAAAATAATCATGAAAACAGTATAATTGCTCCTTCAGGTTTTGTATTTGGGATTTCTCTTTTTTCTTGTGATAGGCCTGGATTGCAATGTATTATCCTTTTAGGACTGTCTTTGCTGCATCCCAAAGGGTTTGGACTGTAACGTTTTCATTTTCATTTGCTACCAAATATTTTTAAATTCCTTCCATAATTGCTTGGTTGACCCATTCGGTCTTAGTGGAATGTTCTTTAACCTCCATGCATGTGGAGGCTTTCCAAATTTTTTCTTGTGGTTGATTTTAAGTTTCATACTGTTGTGATATGGAAATATGTATGGTATGATCTAAATTATGCTTGTTGAATGCTGCTTTTTGGTCCATTGTGTGATTTATTTTGAAGACTGTTCCATGTGCACTTGAGAAGAATTTGCATTCTGCTGCTTTTGGATGAAAAGTTCTGAATATATCTGTCAAGCCCATTGGGTCCCGTGTATCATTCAGGGCCATTGTTTATTGATTTTCTGCTTGAATGATCTGTCCATCTATAAGTGGAGTATTATAGTCACCTACAATTACCATATTATTATCAATAAGATTACTTATGTTTGTGATTAATTATATATATAATTTAATGTATATTTAATATATTATTATATATTATAATATAATTATAATTATTATATATTATAACATATTATTATTAATTATATGTATAATTAATATATATACATATTTGTGACTCACAAGTTAGGGGCATAAACATTTATCATTCTTAGCTTTTCTTGTAGATTATTCACCATTATATAATGCCCTTCTTCATCTCTTGTTATAGTCTTTAGTTTAAAATCAATCTTTAGTTTTTCTGATATAAGTGTGACTACTCCAGCTTTCTTTTGACTTCCAGTAGCATGATAGACAGTTCTCCTCCTCAATTTCAAACTGAAGGTGTCTTCAGATTTAAAATGAGTCTCTTTTAAACAGCATATAGCTGATCATTCCAAATTCTGGATATTTTATTAACATGGTATAAAAGGATATAACATTATATTCATCCAACCTTTAGGTGTCTCATCACTAAAATGTTAGAGCTTCATTTGTCAGCCTTTTCTCTGATCACATTCGAAGAGCATAACTGTGGGAGTTAATTCAGACTCAAATATTCCTGAACGCATTTTGCAAGACATTTTGAAAAATGTTTGGCAAAACATTGTTCACCCTATCTTAAGCTAGGGAGCACTTATTAACATATTAAAGATCCTGAAAATGTTACATTAAAAAGGAAATCTCCAGGTTTGTTTTTTTTTTTTAAACTCAGGTCTTCTGTACTTTGACCAAGAGCTTGTTTTGTTCCATTATCTTTACTGATACCCTAGACTCTTTGGTTTAGTGGAAGACTATTTTGGAAATGTTGACCTCGTCTTAAGTGCATTAGCAATTAACAAGGTGTATTTTCTGTCTAGAAATTCTAAATTTAAATAATCAGTTTTATTTTTACATAATTTTTAATGTTATTAATTGACACAGATATCTTTTACTCCACTTTCTCTGAAAACAATAAGGAATATAAAACAGAATAAACAGAAAGTACTTTTATAATTATTTTTGTTAGTATAAAATATTTTAATGATTTTGTCTTAAAATATAAAAATCATATTTTAGTGGCATCGTGCTTTTAAAATAAATTATAGGAAGCTCAAAACTGTTCAATGAGTAAAAAGAAACAATTTAGATCACTATTGCTGTTGATTTATGTGGAAAGACGTAAGGGAGAAGAGAAAGGAGCACAGAAAAAAAGGTAAAGAGGGGAATCTGGAAAGAGAAATATATTGGCTCTGCCAAACAAGTTCATTAATGAATCCACTAAGCAAATACACATTGTGAGCATTTTTCACTTTATAGAACTTGTGGGAAGGTCTTGTAGATAGACCTCTATCTATACAGGAGACGTTAGTGCAAGAGGGAGATGTATTATTACCAAGTCAGCCTGCTAGGAAACTGGGGAGGCTTCACAGAGTTAGAAGTATTGAATTGAGATCTGAAGGAAGGGGGTTCAGGCAGAGAGTGGGACCTGGAGAGTTGGGTGTTAAACGACTTTCTAGGTAGAAGTAACAGCCTGTGGAAAGAAGCAGAGTTTGGAGAGAACATGACTCCTGGAGAAGCTACAAGCTACTGAGCAGTGCTGCAGCTACAGTAGATGGTGGAATTGGTAGTACAATCGCTGAGACATGTCATACAGAGCCTTGATGTCACATAAGAGAATGTATAATTTACCTCATTGGATGTGGGAGGCCACTGATGAGTGATGAGTCTCTGACCAGGGGAATGGTAGGACTATGGATAAATCACAATGAAACAAGAGGGTAGAGCTGGAACATTCATAGGTAATTATTGTTGAGATTAGGGAAAGAAAAGAAGAACAGGATAAAAATATTCATGATATTGCTGAGAGAAATAAGTCAGGCAGAGAAGGACAAATACCATATGTTTGCACATATAGGTGGATTAGGAGGAAATTAATGGAGGACAAAGCGGGAGAAGAAGGGGGAAGATAGTTGTTGAGAGAGAGGGAGGCAAACCATGAGAGACTCTTGAATGATGAGAACAAACTGAGGGCTGGGGTGTGGGGTAGGGGGAAGAGGGGTGATGGGCATGGAGGAGGGCACTGTTGGGATTGAGTACTGGAGGTTATATGTAAACCAACTTGACAATAAACTATTTAAGGGAAAAAAAGATATTCATGATATTTGGGAGGTTAATGGACATGGTTTATTTTGTTACCAGATGGAGAAAAGTGATGATTGTTAGGAAGTACTTACTTTTGCTTTATTCATTGGCTCACAACCTGGAATTAATGGGCATTTGGAGGCTTGTTACAAATGAAATCTAATGAAGTTGTGATCTCAGAAAAACTTCTCTATTTTCTTCCCAAGCACACTACAATTTTCTTATATCTTTTCACTACATTTAAAGGAAGGAAGAGAGATCTTCTATCAACTGACACAAATGAAGCAAGATGAGGGGATTAGGTGAAAGCTCATATTCACATAGAGAATTGGTTGTAAGTTAGACTTCTTCGAAGTCGTCGACTTTTTGTGTTGTTTTTTCTCTATCCAGAGAATTTGTTGATTTTGTTACTTAAAGGAGATTAGGAGGAGATGAGACACCAGGAGGCAAGGATAAGATGAGCTCAAAATTTGAAGACAGAAAGTGGGAACAGAGTTCCATTGTTTCATGAGACCCTGAAGCCTCCCAGAGATATTTGAACTAAGAAGTTTTCTGTCTAGCAATTGAAACATGGAAACCTATTCTGAATAGAGCACTTCCCCAGCACCTTCTTCACTGAGGCTACAACCTCCCTATTCCTTAGACTATAGATGAGGGGATTCAACATGGGAGTGAGGATGGTGTCAAACATAAAGAGAGCCTGGTTCATGATGGGGGTATGGGAAGATCCAGACCTCATATATATCAGCATGGCTGGGCCATAATAAAAGATGACCACAGTCAGATGGGAGGAGCAGGTAGCCAGGGCCTTGCTCCTGCCTTCTCGGGAGTTTATATTCAAGACCTGCAGGAAGATGAGAGTATAGGAAGTCAAGATGAAGCTTAAGGGGAGAAAAACCACAACAATGCTGGTAACCACTACCCCCTTCTCATAGGCTGAGATGTCCTCACAAGACAGCTTCAAGATGGCCTTGACCTCACAGAAGAAGTGATGGAGTTCCCGGGGACCACAGAGGGGAAAGTGCATGGCATAGGCTGTGTGGACCAAGGAAGACAGAGCCCCTCCCAACCAGGACCCAATGGTCATTTTCTGGGAGACCTGGAGGCTGAGAATAACTGGGTATTTGAGAGGATTGCAGATGGCCACATAACGGTCATAAGCCATGAATGTCAAGAGTAGACACTCAGCAATCCCCAGGGTCAAGGTAAAGAAGATCTGGGTCCCACAGCTGATTAGGGAAATCTTCCTTTTTCCTGAGAAAAAGTTAACCATCATTTTTGGGGCTATGCTGGAGATGAAAGCCAGGTCAATGAGAGAGAGTTGGCTAAGCAGAAAATACATGGGAGTGTGGAGGTGTGGATCTGCCCAGATCAGGAGAATCAAAGTGGCGTTTCCTGTGATAGCAATGGTGTAGATGAGGAGGACAGCAGAGACAAGGAGGTCAATATGTTTAATTCCAGGGAAAAGGCCCAAGAGAATGAAGTCTGTGCTCAGTGTTTCATTCCTTTTCTCCATGCTGTCTCCTTACCAGCTTCACCTGAAAGATAGTGGACACTTTCAAAACACATGGATATGAAGCAGACCCATAAAATATAGTAATTGATAGTAGAGCATGAACCATGGACTATTTTTGGAGGGGCTGCTGAAAACAAAATTTCCGACCTCATAAAGATGTTGAAATTATAGGACAAGAATTAATAACCATAGCATATAAATGACACTATTTTTTTCTATTAATGCTCTACCCTCTTCTATATTTACTATTCCTACTTCACCTTTAATTGTCCTTTTTTGATAATCTGAAGAATACTTTAATTGGTATAATTTTTCTCACATTCATGGTTGCAGTCAAAACAGTTTTAGCATAATAGCATAAGATTTTAATAAAATATTAATAAATATTTAATATTTATTAAATTTATTTTATTATATTTATTTATTTTAATAAAACATTTCTGTGATTCATGTATAGCATGGGCTAAATGTATTTCTTGAATTAAGCAACTATATTTGGGAAACCCCAATATCATGCACTTAATTTGTTGAAGTTCCTTCAGGGTGTAGACTATTGAATGCCCCAGCACATACTCAGGTTTCAATAATATTTATCTGGTCAATAGAATGGATTTTGTTAGTATCCTCTCATCATCTGTATTCAGAGAACCAACAATCTCAAGCTTAAATTTGAAATTGCCAATAAGCAGGAGAAAGGACACACTTTTCCCCCTTTTTATATTGAATTATCTTTGATGGATGATGTCGCATTACTTTAAGATGTACAACATGGTTATTGGACAACTTGATACATTATGCTAGAGTCACCAACAGTGTCGCTATCATCTGTCACCATGCAAAGTTATTACAATACGTTGACTAAATTTTATGTTTATCTAGAAGCCTGTACCTCGCACTCCCCTTCACCCATTTTTGCCCATTCCTGCCACCCTTCCCCCCCTCCAGTAGCCACAAGTTTGTTCTATGTATTATTGAATCTCTTCCTGCATTTTGGCTTTTTGTTTTGTTTATTCATTTGTTCAATTTTTTAGATTACCTAAATAAGTGAAAGCATATGGGATATGTCTTTCCCTGTCTGTCTAATCTCACTTAGCATAATACTTTCTACATTTATCCACGTCACAAATGATAATCAAACAAGGAAAATAAGTAAAAGACATATAAATTGGTTTGGATAAAGTAAAAGTGTAACTATTTGCACATGATATAATACTATACATTAAAAAACTAAAGAGTCCAACAGAAAACTATTAAAAGTAACAAATTCAGTAAAGTCACAGTATAAAAAATTAATACACAGAAATCTTTAATTAAAATTAACTAATAACAAAGCAACCAGAAGAGAAAAAAATAATTCCATTTAGAATTGCACTGAAAGGAATAAAATATGTAGGAGTAAACTTAACCAAGGAGGTGAAAGAACTATATGCTAAAAACTGTGAAACACTGTTAAAAGAAATTAAACAAGAAACAAACAAAAAATTGAAAGATATTCCATACTTATGGACTAAAAGAGTTGATATAGTTAAAATGTCCATACTACCCAAAACAATTTACAAATACAATGTAATCTCTCTCAAAATACCCAATAGAATTTTCCACAAAACTAGAATAAATAATGCTAAAATATGTATGGCAATTTGTAAGGACCCAAATAGCTAAAACAATTCTGAGAAGTAAGAAAGCTCAAAATATTGCATCACATTTCAAAATCCACTATAAAGATATAACAGTCAAAACTGCGTGATACTTGCATAAAAATAAACATTTAGATCAATAGAAAAGGATATAAAGGGCATAAATGAATGCACACTTACATGATCAATCAATCTGTGATAAGGGAATTTGCAATGAGAAAAAGACAGTCTATTCAACAAATGGTGCTAGAAAAACTAGACAGCTACGTGCAAAAGAATAAAATTGGACCACACACAAAATTAAACTCATAATGCATCGAATACCTAAATATGGGACCTGAAAAGATAAATCTCCTAGAGAAAAACATAGGAAGTAATCTCTTTGACATTATTCTAGGTATGACTCCTCAGGCAAAGGAAATAGAAGCAAAATAAATTGGGACCACACTAAAATAAAACTCTTTTTCACAGTGAAGGAACTGATCAGTGAAACAAAAATACAACTTAATAAACGGGAAAAGATATTTGTATATTTTATGTCTGATAAGAGGTCAATATCCATAATATATAAAGAACTTGTAGAATTCAATACCAGGACAAACAAATAATCCAATTAAAAATAGGTAGAGAACATGAATATTTTCTTAAGAAGATGTACAGATGGATAACAGATACGTGAAAAGATGATTATCACTTATCATCAGGAAAAGGCAAATAAAAACCACAATGAGGTATCACCCTACACCTGTCAGAATGGCTAGTGTAAAAAAGGCAAGAAATAACAAGAGTTGGCAGGGATGTGATGGAAAAGGAACCCTTATGCACTGTTGACAGGAACATTCATCCATTATGAAAAACAGTATGAAGATCCTTGAAAAAATAAAAAGAAAAGTACCATATAATCCCCTAATCTCACTATGGAGTGTTACCAAAAGAAAACGAAGACACTACATTGAAATTATATGTGCCCTCCTGGACGCCTGGATGGCTCAGTTAGTTAATCATCCTACTCTTGATTTTGGTTCAGGTCATGATCCCACAGTAATGAGATCAAGCCCCATGTCGGTCTCCACACTGGGCATGGAGCCTGTTTAAGGTTATCTTCCTCCCTCTCCTTTTGTTCCACTCCCCCCACTCAAACCCTCTAATTTTTTAAAAATGTATATGCACCCTTATTTTTATTGCAGCATTATTTACAATATCCAAGGTATGGGAGCAACCTAAGTGTCCATCAATAGATACAAGGGTAAAGATGTGGCTCCTCAACCATAAAAAAGAACAGCTTTTAAAATTGATTTATATCCTCACTGTTTTTATAGTCAACTTTCGTGACATTTTATTTCATTTACATACAGAGAAATGAAGGAAACTGCCTCAAGGATTTTATGGATTTTACCCAAATGACTTTTGAATTCACCATAAAAAGAAATATCCAGACATCTGAAAGAAGTATCTTCTATCAGTTTTGGGACAAAATTTTTATCAAATCTCCATGAACATCAGTAACTTTTCCCCTACATTTAGCAGATTTCTCTCAGCTAGTAGGGGGGAGTTGCTGACCCTATCTCTTTGTACTCTTTCTACTGGGTTTCTTGAACACTTTTGAGCTCTAATTCACGACTCTCAGTTGTTAATGTGCAGCTGAACCTTATGGAATACTTGCTAAATTACAGTTCCCAGACTCCACACCTAGAAACTTGAATGCTTAGGTTAAGGATGAGATCCTGAAATCTGTACCTTCAAGAAGAGACCAAATGATTCTGATGTTGGTAAGATGGACCACACTATAAGAAGACTGGTCCTGGTCAAGGTATGGAGCCCTAAATTGGGAGTGACACCTGTGCAATGTTACATTCTTTTCTTATTCACACACACACATATGCATTAATTGTCTTCCATATCTCTTTTGGCTATAAGTAAACAAATTGACTGATACCTTTGGATAACTTTGGATAACTCTGAATGTGTGACCCCACTAAGTAATGGAATAAGTGTCATTGTTCTGTGTCACATGTCAAACTGATTAGCTGAAGTCTATAAATCTGATAAAATGTTGTTATATATCCTGATGTACATATATTTTACGGATACAAGGTAATTAAAACTGTTCTGAATTTTCTGTTTAATATTAAGCATCTATTGGGGCGCCTGTGTGTCTCAGTTGGTTAAGCATCCGACTTCTGCTCAGGTCATGATCTCAAGGTTTGTGGGTTTGAGCCCCGCATCGGGTTCTGTGCTAAAAGCTTACTCAGAGCCTGGAGTCTGCTTCAGATTCTGTGTCTCCCTCTCTCTCTGCCCCTACTCCACTCATGCTCTGTTTCTCTCTGTCTGAAAAATAAATAAACTATTAAAAAATTAAGCATCTCTTACTCTCAGTAGTGTTTGATTCTCAGAGATAAATAAATATAGCCATCAAATTGAACTGAATACCATCTTGATTCCTTTGTATGAAAACTTAAGAAATGTTCAATGACAAAATAATTTATTTCTTCAGTGAACAATCTTAACAAACCAAGTTATACTGGTTACTTGATAGAATTCATTAGTTGTTTCACATTCCCAAACTTTCCAATCAGTAGCAACTTTGGTTCATGGTATGAATTTTACTACTCCTTATAAATTTACTTAAGCCAACAACATTGTGTGCAGTGTGTGTGTGTGTGTGTGTGTGTGTGTGTGTGTGTGTGTGTGTGGTCTAGTGTGGTGTGTGACTTGAAGATCACAGGAGTAGCCAAAGATGTACTGAGATGTTATCTATTTTCCCATGCCCCCATCATAGCTGGAGAACAATTACAGGAAAGTAAGTCAGCAAGTTTCAGAATAAATTTTGCCAATCTTATGGGCATTATTAACCAAACATGTATAGACAGGCAGGCTCACAAGAAACTTCACGAAACCTGATCTGTGAGCTCAATAAAATCATAGCCCTCCTAAATTCTCTCACGACGTCTTGCATAAAAATATCGGATATAAGAGGGAGGCTCTGTCATTCAGAAAGCCAGCATTAGGCAAACAGAATCCAAAGTTTAATGTATATACAACTTGGCTGGGGAGTTTAGTTTAGATTCTTATACAAAAAGGAAAAGGATGCCTACCATCCTTCCTTCTGCACGAGTAGAGGATGTAAACTTAAAACATTTTTAAAACTAATCCACATATTTGGGTTACATTGAATTCTACTTGTAGAAACTAATTTCTACTATTCTCCATATTAAATAAGACACTTTTCACCAATAAAATACTACTTTGTCTTTCTTTAATCAGTGACTGTCCATTGCCTCATAAGCAAAACGTTTAAGAACCACTGGTCTCAGGGCGCCTGGGTGGCTTAGTCGGTTAAGCGTCCGACTTTCGCTTAGGTCATGATCTCGCGGTTCGTGGGTTCGAGCCCCGCATCGGGCTCTGTCCTGACTGCCAGCTCAGAGCCTGGAGCCTGTTTCAGTCTGTGACTCCCTCTCTCTCTGACCCTCCCCTGCTCACGCTGTCTCTCTCTCTCTCTCTCCTAGAAATAAATAAAACATTAAAAATTTAAAAAAAAAAGAACCACTGGTCTAAAACCTAAAATCTCATACAGTGAAATATTCTACAATCTTAAGATAATTCATGCCAAATCTAATTAATTGGATATTTTCACATTTCAGCTGGTAACCTTGTTGATTTTTTCTTTTCGTTCTAATGTTACCACTATTTTGGTATTCTGACACCGCGGTTCAATGTTTTTTTTTTTTTTAACTGTCACATGAATTGGTTGGTAGTGTAAATATGATCTAATATGTCATACCTTAATTCTGATCGCTGTAGCACAAACTCTTCAGGAAAATGTATCTCTTCCATTTTGAATTCTAATCTGGATGGAATGGTGTGATGAAGAACAAAAATTGCAGTCTTATTTCTCAGTGAGCCACATACATATTGTATGAATATCCCTGGAATACTGGCTAGCTAGATAAGATATGATTCCAGGAATAAGCAAAGCCATATTGCATGATGACCTTTCCCTAGGAGACAGTAAAGAGGTGGAAATTCAGATATCTGTCCAGCTAAAGTTTTTTGTTTGTAATTTATTTTATTGGTCCATTAAATTATGGTCCAACTCATTCATTGGGTGATAGTGTTTATATTTATTTTAGTTATATAGTGCAATTGGCATGTCAGGTGGAGATGCTTTCGTTCAAGGAGTAATTGATAAAGACCTGCTTGGGAGAAATGAGCATTTAGCAGATGAAGCTTGGTCATTGAACTTTTAAAAATTGATCCTGACAGTTTACAAACATTATCTCTAGTTGAAGCATCCATGACAGCCCTGGAATAGAGTCAACAGGTACTTTTTCTTCACATTGTAGATGAGGACATTTTAATTCAAGAAATGACATAAGCTGATGGCTTAAAAAAAATACTTGAATCTACTGAATCCTGGTCAAGTGTGTATCTTACTCTAAAGCTATACACCCCTATATAGGCAGACTGGTACAACTACACTTATCTTTATCTGCTCTTTAAATCAAATATCTCAGGGTGCCTGGGGGGATCAATTGGTTAAGTAGGCAATGCTTAATTTTGGCTCGGGTCATGATCTCATGGTTTCTGAGATCGAGCCCTGTGTCGGGCTCTGTCCTGACAGTGCTGGACCTGCTCGGGATTCTTTCTTTCCCTCTCTCGGGCCCTCCCCACTCACACTCTTTATCTTTCTTTCAAAAAATAAAAATAAACTACAAATATCAAATGTTTCTATAAATAACATAAAAAAATTCCTTTCAATTGACAAAAGGATATTAAAGATCCTGGATTATTCAGCAGATAAAGAGAATGCCAAGAAAAAAGTAGTGAGAATTGGGAATAAAATATTTATTCTTAATTCATTTCTAAACATATGATACATACGGTTTTAGGGGTGCCTAGGTGGCTCAGTTGGTTAAGTGTCTGACTTTGGTTAATCAAACATCAGAAAAGTGTTTGTTTCCTCATAGTGGACCTTAATAATGGCTGCACATAGAAATTATCTTCCTCATCCAAGAACAGTGTGGTGTAACCTTGGCATCAGTAATTTAAATTTTCCTCTCACCTTTGTTGTGATATGTAATTAATGTGGAGAAACATCTTTCTCTTTCCCCAAAATAAAGAATTAAATCTGCTATCATGAATCAAGCAGGGCAAAAATGAGCAGACAGATCTCCTGGTGTGTGTTCGTCATACTTGAAAAGATGTGGATACAGACGGAGCTTTTATAAGCAGTTTTTACCTACAAAGCTGCTAAGTAATGGTTGCTAAATTAGTATTCCCATTAGCTCAGAGCTTTCAGGAAAAATACCCCTCACTATGGTTATTGGGTAGTCTCAATCACTTCTGGGGATTGGAACAGTAAGTCCCAAGTGCCAGATGCCCCAGAAACAGGCTTAGATCTCAGTGGCACTGACTTAGTCTTTTGAAATTTTCTTCTGCATTTTCGAGTTTGTGTGTTAGATATCAGGCAGAGTAAGCCAATGGGAGGATGTCATCTGTAAACAGTCTTACTGAAACTTTCTGTTATCATTTGTAATAAGAAAGGCAGATTGTTTGATTTCAGGATGGATATACCATGAATTAATAAATCATAAAAACTCTGATTCTTTAGGAAAATAATACCTTCCCTAAAAAGTTACTATGAAAATTAATTGGAAATGTTTAATACACCAATAACTTTTTTCCAGCTTTATTGAACTACAATTGATAAATAAATGTTTCATATATTTAGGTTGTACATGTGATGTTTTATATGTGTGCAATGTGCAATTGTATATATATAATTTACTATACATAGTGAAATGATTACAAAACCAAGCTAATTAACATATCTATCACTGAATCCATGTCCTATAGGACTAATGAAGTTGAAACTAACAAAGGATTTAAACATTATTCGTCAAAAACCTGTTTCCCCCAATCAGCTATTGTGCCCCCAATCAGCTATTTCAGACCCACAAACAAACTCACTAGCTATCTGTGAAGAAGCATGGATTGAAAGCCAACTTACATGGTTTCAGCCTGTGTACAAGCAACTTCCAAGTGAAGCATTACTTCCCAGATATAACAAGCTTAAGATCCCATCCAGTTTTTTTCAATATAATTTATTGTCAAATTGGCTAACATACAGTGTGCAAAGTATGCATTTGCAATTTGAGGTAGATTTCCTGGCTCATCGCTTACTTACAGCACCCAGTGTTCATACAAACAAGTGCCCTCCTCAATGCTCATCACCCATTTCCCCCTCACCACCACCCCTCACCTACCCTCAGTTTGTTCTCCTATTTAAGAGTCTCTTATGGTTTACCTCCCTCTCTATCTGTTTGTAACTATTTTTCCCCTTCCCTTCCCCGATGGTCTTCTGTTAAGTTTCCAAAGATCCAAATATGAGTGAAAATATATGGTATCTTTTCTTCAACTTATTTCACTCAGCATAATACCTTCCAGTTCCACTTATATTGTTGCAAATGGCAGGATTTCATTCTTTCTCATTGCCAAGTAGTATTCCATTGTATAGATAAGCCACATCTTGTTCCATTCGTCATTTGATGGACACCTAGGCTCTTTCTATGATTTGGCTATTGTTGAAAGTACTGCTATAAACATTGAGGTACATGTGCCCTTATGCATCAGCACTCGTGTATCCCTTGGATAAATTCCTAGTAGTGCTATTGCTGAGTCATAGGATAGTTCCATTTTAACTTTTTGAGGAAACTCCACACTGTTTTCCAGAGTGGCTGCACCAGTTTGCATTCCCACCAACAGTGTAAAAGGGTTGCCATTTCCCCGCATCCATGTCAGTATCTGTAGTTTCTTGAGTTGTTCATTTTACCCACTCTGACCAGTATGAGATGGTATCTCACTGTGCCTTTGATTTGTATTTCTCTGATGATAAGTGATGTTGAGCACCTTTTCATGTGTCTGTTGGCTATCTGGATATCTTCGTTGGAAAAGTGTCCATTCATGTCTTTTGCCCATTTCTTCACTGGATTATTTGGGGTTTTTTGGAAGGGGTGTTAAGTTTGGTAAGTTCCTTATAGATTTTTGCATACTAACTCTTTATCTGATATGTCATTTTCAAATATATTTTTCCGTTTCGTTGGTTATCTTTAACTTTTGTTGATTGTTTCATTTGAATTGCTTAAGCTTTATATCTTGATGAGGTCCCAATAGTTTATTTTTGCTTTTAATTCCCTTAACTTTGGAGACGTGCTGAACAAGAAACTGCTGCAGTTGAGGTCAAAGAGGTCAAATAGGCAAACCGACAGAATGGGAAAAGATAGCTGCAAATGACATATCAGATAAAGGGTTAATATTCAAAATCTATAAGGAACTCACCCAACTCCAGACCTGAAAAACAAACAACCCAGTGAAGAAATGGGAAGAAGGTATGAACAGACACTTCTCCAAAGAGGACATCCAGATGGCCAACAGACACATGAAACGATGCTCAGCATCCCTCCTCATCAGGGAAATACAAATCAAACCCACACTGAGATACCACCTCACGCCAGTCAGAGTGGCTAAAATGAGCAAATCAGAGAACTCTAGATGCTGGCGACGATGTGGAGAAACGGGCACCCTCCTACACTGTTGGTGGGAATGTAAACTGGTACAGCCCCTCTGGAAAACTGTGTGGAAGTTCCTCAAAATATTAACAATAGAACTCCCCTATGACTCAGCAATAGCCCTGCTAGGAATTTACTCAAGGCATATAGGAGTGTTGATGCATAGGAGCACATGTATCCCAATGTTCATAGCAGCACTCTCAACACTAGCCAAAACACAAAAAGAACCTAAGTGTCCATCAATGGACGAATGGATCAAGAAGATGTGGTTTATCTATAGGATGGAATACTCCATGGCAATGAGAAAGAATGAAATCTGATCATGTGTAACAACATGGAAGGAAAGTGAGGGTGTTATGCTGAGCGAAATAAGTCAGGCAGAGAAAGACAAATACCATATGTTTGCACGTATAGGAGGATTAGGAGGAACTTAACGGAGGACCATGGAGGAGAAAAAGGAGGGAAATAGTGGGGGAGAGAGAAAGAGGCAATCCATGAGAGACTCTTGAATGGTGAGAACAAACTGAGGACTGATGGGTGTGGGGAGGGAGGAGGAAGATGGCAATGGAGGAGGGCACTTGTGGGGATAGGCAACTTGACAATAAACTATTTGTAAAAAATATATAAAAATAAAGAAATGGTCATAAAGATACTCATAGGACTTGAGAAAAGGATGAAGACATCAGTGAGACCTTTAACAAAGAGACAGAAAACATTTTATAAATAAGACATGAACACAAAATATAAATTAAAATACACTAAATGGAACCAGTAGTAGACTAGAGGAAGTAGAATAATGAATCAACTACCTGGGGACACAGTAATGGGAAACAATCAAATTGAAGGCAAGAGAAAAAAAAAACTTACAAACTGAAAGTAGATTTAGGGAACCTAGTGCCATCATCAAGCAAAATAAAGTTCACATTAGGAGGATCACAGAAGAACAGAGAGAAAAAGCAGAAAATGCATTTGGAAAAAATATCTGAAAACTTCCTGAAACTGGTGAAGGAAATAGTAATCCAGATACAGGAAGCACAGAGATCTCCCAACAAAATCAATCAAAGGAAGCCCACAAGGAGAAACCTAAAATTAAAATGCCAAAAAGTAGTGATCACGAGAGAATTTTAAAAGCAGAAAGAAGGGGCGCCTGGGTGGCTCAGTCGGTTGAGCATCTGACATCGGCTCAGGTCATGATCTCATGGTTTGTGGGTTCGGGCCCTGCGTCAGATTCTGTGCTGACAGCCAGCTCAGAGCCTGCAACCTGTTTCAGTTTCTATATCTCCCTCTCTCTCTGACCCTCCCTTGCTCCTGCTGTCTCTCTCTCTCTCTCTCAAAAATAATTAAAACATTAATTTTTTAAGGCATAAAGAAAAAAAAAAGAGTTACATGCAAGGGAAGCCCCATTAGGTTATGAACTGATATTTCAGCAGCAAAATTGCAGGAGAGAAGAAAGTGGCATTGACATATTCAAAATACTGAAAAAAATAAACCGTACAACCAAGAATATTCTGTCTAGCAAGGTTATCATTCAGAATAGAAGTGGAGAAAAAGAGTTTCCAAGAGAAACAAAAGCTAAAGAAATTGATGACCACTAAACTAGCCCTATAAGAAATATTCAAGGGGATTATCTGAGTGGAAAGACCATAATTATGAGTAAGGAAAGTAGGAATTAAAAAAGCAATAAAATTTGGATATCCATAAATATCAGTCAAGGGGCTCAAAAATGAGAGTGTAAGATAAAATACCATATAGTTAAAACACTGGTGGAGGGAGGGAAGTAAAGAATGGGTTCCAAATTAAGTGAAATCAACTTAATATATATGGCTATATAAAAAGATGTCACATACAAACAAAATGGTAACCACAAATCAAATATGAGCAAGACATATTAAAAAACTAATGAGAAAGGAATTTAAGTATATCACTAAAGAAAGCCAAATAACCATGAGAGAAGAAAGACAAGAAAGGAATAGAGAAGAAATATTTTTAAAAACACAGAACAAGTAACAAGATGGCAATAAGTACATACCTATTAATAGTGCATTTGTTCTTTTTTTTTTTAATGTTTTATTTATTGGGAGAGAGAGAGAGAAAGACAGCGTAAGCAGGGGAGGGTCAGAGAGTGAGGGAGTCACAGACTGAAACAGGCTCCAGGCTCTGAGCTGGCAGTCAGCACAGAGCCCGACACGGGGCTCGAACCCACGAACCGCGAGATCATGACCTAAGCGAAAGTCGGACGCTTAACCGACTAAGCCACCCAGGCGCCCCATTGCATTTGTTCTTTTAATATAATTTATTGTCAAATTGGTTTCCATATCACACCCAGTGCTCATCCCAAGTGCCCTCCTCAATGACCAACACCCACTTTTCCCCTCTCCCTCACCCCACCCACCAACCCTCAGTTTCTTCTCAGTATTTAGGATTCTCTTGTGGTTTGCCTCCATCCCTCTCTGTAACTTTTTTTCTCTCTTTCCCTTTTTCATGGTCTTCTGTTAAGTTTCTCAAGATCCACTTATGAGTGAAAACATATGGTATCTTGTTTTTCTCTGACTGACTTATTTAACATAGCATAATACCTTCCAGTTCCATCCACATTGCTGCAAGTGGCCAGATTTCATTCTTTCTCATTGCCTTCCAAGTAGTATTCCATTGTATATACTCCATCTTCAATATCCATTCATCAGTTAATGTGCATTTAGGGTCTTTCCATAATTTGGCTATTGTTGAAAGTGCTGCTATAAACATTAATAGCGCATTTGAATGCAAGTGAAATGAATGCCCCAATAAAAAGACAAAGGCTTAGAGAAAAGATTTAAACGAAGATTTAAGGGGCATCTCGGTGGCTCAGTTGGTTAAGCGTTCGATTTCAGCTCAGGTCATGATCTCACAGTTCATGGGTTAGAGCCCTGCATCAGGCTCTGTGCTAACAGCTAGCTCAGAGCCTGGAGTCTGTTTTTGGATTCCATGTCTCCCTCTCTCTCTGACCCTCCCCCTGTTCATGCTGTCTCTCTCTCTCTCTCTCTCTCCCTCCCAAAAATAAATAAAACATTAATTTTTTAAAATTTAAAATATATTAAAAAAAACAAAATAAAAGATTAAAAAAACAAGACCTATCTATATGCAGCTAACAAAAGACTCATTTCAGACCTAAAGACATATGCAGATAAAGTGAAATGATGTAGAATCATTTATCACACAAATAGATGTGATAAGAAACCTTTGATAACAATACTTATTTCTGCTGAAATACACATTAAAACAAAGGTAGTAACAGAAGACAAAAAAAAAAAAGGACACAATATAATCATAAAGGGAACAATCCAAAAAGAAGCTATAAGAATTCTAAATATTTATGCACCCAACATGTGAGTGCCATAATACTTACAGGAGTTAACAGTCAACATAAAGTAAGTAAATGATGGTAGTACAATAATAGGGGAAGCTTTAACAACCCACTTATATCCGTACATAGGGAGAAGAAGGGGGGAAATAGTGGGAGAGAGGGAGGGAAGCAAACCATGAGAGACTCTTGAATCCGGAGAACAAACTAAGGACTGATGGGTGTGTGGGGGAGGGAGGGTGATGGGCATCAGGAGGGCACTTATTGGGATGAGCACTGGGTGTTGTATGGAAAGCAACTTGACAATAAACTATTTAAAAAAAAGATCATCCAAACAGAAAACCCACAAGGAAAGAATGATTCTGAATGAAACATTGGGTGGGGCAACTGGGTGGCTCAGTTCGTTAGGCATCTGACTGCAGCTCAGGTCATGATCTCATGCTCATGACTTCGAGTCCCAACATTGGGCTCTGTGCTGACAGCTCAGAGACTGGAGCCTGCTTCGGATTCCCTGTCTCCCTCTCTCTCTCTGCCTCTCCTCTTCTTGTGCTCACTCTCTCTCTCTCTCTCAAAAATAAATAAAAACATTGAATGAAACATTGGGATAGAAGGATGTAAATGGGTATACTCAGGGTAAGAAAAAGATAAACTACAGATTCTTTTCAAGTCCACATGAAAAATTATCTAGAATAGATTATATGGTAGGCCACAAAACAAGTTGCAACAAATTTAAGAAGATCAAAGCCATACTATGTATCTTTTCTGAATAAAATTAAATGAAATTGAAATAAACCATAAAAAATCTGGAAAGGACATAAATACATGAAGATTAAATATACTTTCTGCTTTCTTGAAGATTAATTGACCATATAATTGTGGGCTTATTTTCTGGCTTTCTATTATTTTCTATTGATCTATGTATCTCTTTTTGTGCTGTTACCAAACTGTTACTATATCTATATGATGTAATTTGAAGTACAGAACTGTGATGCTTCCAGCTTGGCTTTTCTTTATCAAGATTACATTAGCTATTCAGGGTCTTTTGTGGCACCATACAAATTTTACGATTATTTGTTCTAGTTCTGTGAAAAATGCTGTGTTATTGTTTTGACAGGGATTGTTATAAATGTGTAGAGTACTTTGTGTGGTATAGACTTTTTTAAGTTTTTATTTAAATTCAAGTTAGTTTACATAAAGTGTAATACTAGTTTCAGGTGTAGAATATAGCGTTTCAAACCTCACACACAACACCCAGTGTTCATCACAAAAAGTGCATTTCTAAATACCCATCACTTATTTAACACTTCCCTCCACCCACCTCCCCTCTGATAACTACCACTATGTTGTCTATAGTTAAGAGTCTGTCTCTTGATTTACTCCCCTCTCTTTTTTAACCCCAATGATCATTTATTTTGTCACTTAAATTCCACATATAAGTGAATATATGTGAATTAACAACATTTGTTTTTCCAATCTATGAGCGTGGAATGTCTTTCCATTTCCCTGTGTTGTCTTCAATTTTTTTCTTCAGTGTCCTATTGATTTAATAGTACATGTCTCTAACCTGTTTGGTTAGGTTTATTCCTAGATATCTTATTATTTTTGGTGCTATTGTAAATAAGATTTGTTTCTTAATTTCTATTTCTGGTGGCTCATTATTGGAGTATAGATACACTGATTTTGCAGCCTATGATTTTAATGAATTCTGTTTTCAGTCCTAGCACTGTTCGTGTGTAGTCTCTGTTTTCTGTTTAGTTTCATTTTGTTTTTTTTTTTAACACATAGCATCAATTCATATGCAAATACTACAAGTTTTACTTTTTCATTGCCAATTTGAATGCTTTCTCTTTTTTTATTATTTTGTTCTCTGATTGCTGTGGTTAGGACTTCTAGTACCCATAAATAAGTAAACGTGACATATCACAGTATAAGAGAAAGGAAAAGAACCATATGATTATTTCAATAGACACAGAAAAAGCATTTGACACAGTAGAGCATCAATTTATTATAAAAATCCTCTCAAGGTTGATTTAGAAGGAACACACCTTGGTATAACAAAGGCTATATATCAAGAACCCATAACTAACATCATCTTTAATGGGAGAAAATTAGGCCTTTTCTCCTAAGGTCAGGAACAAGACAGGAATATCCACTCTCACCAATTTAATTCAATATAGTAGTGAGAGTTCTAGCCACAGAAACTGTGGGTTTGAATTTCTCACTGGACTAAATGAATTGAGCAGATATATTCAAAGCATTCCATACTAAAATAGCAAAACATGCATTACTTTCAAGTGCAACTATAACATTATCAGAAGGTCACATAGAAGGCAACAAATCAAGACTCAACAAATTCAAAAATATTGATTATGCCATGAATATTTTCTAACCAAAATACTATAAAACTAGAAATCAAGCAGAATAAAAATCCAGGAAAGCTGAAAAATACCATAAGGTTAAAAATAAAGCAAGTAGGAGCAACAGGATGGCTCAGTTGATTGAGCATTTGACTTTGGCTTAGGTCATGATCTTCTGGTTTGTGATTTTGAGCCCAACACTTGGCTCACTTCTGTCAACACAGAGCCCACTTTCGATCCTCTTTCCCCTTCTTTCTGCCCCTCTCCTGCTTGTACTTTTTCTCTCTCTAAAAAAATAAAGAAGCATTTAAAAATATGTATATATAATTTTTTTTAATATGCAACTAAACCATGAGAGACTCTTGAATGCTGAGAACAAACTGAGGACTGATGGAGGTGGGGGGGAGCAGAAGGGGGGTGATGGTCATGGAGGAGGGCACTTGTGGGGATGAGCACTGGGTGTTATATGGAAACCAACTTGACAATAAACTATTTTTTAAAAAATAAAATATGCAACTAAAAGAATGAATGGGTCAACTTAGTAATCAAATAGGAAATCACAAAATATATGAGGCAAATAAACTTGAAAACATAATGGTCCAAATTCCTTGGAATAAAGCAAAAGCTCTTTGTTTTATTAATTTTTAGAAGTTTATTTATTTTGAGAGAAAGAGGGAGGTAAAGGAGCAGAGAGAGAAAAGAAGAGAGAGAATCCCAAGTAGGCTATGTGCTAACAGCCCAGAATTTGAGCAGATGCAGGGCTCAAACTCACAAGTGAGATCATGACCTGAGTCAAAATTAAGAGTCAGATGGTTAACCTACTGAGCCACCTAGGCGCCCTTATATTAAAAGCTCTTCTAAAGGGAAAGTTTATAACAACACAAGAAGGAAAACAAGAACCCCAATAAACAACTCAACCTTACATATAAAGGAGGTACTAGAAAAATAACAAATAAAACCCCAAATCAGTAGAAGTAATTAAATAACAAAGATTAAAGAAAGCAGAAATAAAACCAGAAACTCAAACACAAAAGTACAGATCAATGAATCCAAGAGGTATTATTTTGAAAATGACAACAAAATTGATAAAACTTTATACAGACTCATCATAAAAAGGGAGTGGAGATAGAAAGGATTGAAAAAATTAAATAAGACACGAAAGAGGTAAAATAACAACACCACAGAAATACAAAAAAAAATGTAAGAGAATATTATGAGAAAACAAACACCAATGAATTGGACAACATAGGAGAAATAAACATCTAGAACCATATAAATTCACAAAATTGAATCAGAAAAAAATAGAAAATGTGAACAGACTTATTACCAGCAATGAAATTTAATCATTTATATAAAACAAAACAAAACAAAACAAAAAACTCCCAGCAAACAAAAGTCAAGGGAGACAGTTTCATAGGTGAATTATATGAAACATTTAAAGAACAGTTAATATCTATCCTCACATTTTGCAGAAAATGTAGGATAAATGAAAACTTCCAAGTTCATTTTCTGAGGCCACTATCACCCTGGTACCAAAGCCCAATAAAGACATTACAAAAAGGAGAACTATAGATCAATATCTCTGATGAATATAGATACAAAAATATTTCGTGAAATATTAGCAAATTGTTAACATGTTAAAAAAATCATTTGGAAATTAGGAAGGAAGATAGCAGTGAAGAAGGGGGAACCTAGGCTTCTCTAATCCCATGAATACATCTAGATAAATATCAAATCATCCTAAATACCCACAAATTCATCCTGAAGACTGAGAGAACAAACTCCACAACTAAATGGAAAGAAGAAAAGATGCCACATTGAAGCAAGTAGGGAGTGAAAATATGTAGTTGAAGGGAAAAACAGATGGTGGTATCATAGAGGGGAGGGAGCCATGGTCTTAGAGAAAGACAAGAGAAGCGGGCAAAGAGGGGAATGCACAAGAATGTTTCCCCAAGTCATTGACTACAAATAGAAGAGGGACTGAATTTTGTGGGTTCTCACAACCAGCAAGCCTTAAAGCCTGGACTTTTGAAGGTCAACAGACATGGCTTGAATAAAGCCAGGAGGGCATTACCCTTCTCCTCAAGAGAAGGAAGGCAAAAAAGAAGAAAACAACAACAACAACAGGAGACAAATAGCCTGGAAGCACCTATCTGGAAAATGCTAGGGGCACACAAGGGGGGGATTATGCACTCTTCTCAGAGAGCTTCGCTGAGAGGAAGAATTTAGGGACATACCTCTCTGTGAACAAAGGAGCTAGCTTGCCCCATTTCTTTCCCTCACCCATTAGAAAAAACACAGAGCCAAATACAGAAAGCATTTCAACCCATACATTGGCTGCCTATCTTACTTACTTGCAAGTTTTTGGGCCTAAATCTCTCAGTCAAGCTTGCCTTAGTCCCAAATGGCAAGCACCTCCCACACAAGACCAGCACTAACCCTGTCCACATCATGTATTCTAACCAGAGAGTTCTTCAGGGTGTCACTTCTCATGGAAGTAGTATCGGGTCCCATTTCACAAGCATGCCAGAATACACATAGTTAAAAACTTGCCACATCCAAGCCAAGGGTCATAACAGACACAGAAGGTAAAAAGAGCCTTTACAAATGACTGTCCTGAAAACACAACAGCAGAATGTACATATCACACACCCAAGACATTCCATGAAGCACAGGCCCTGGACACTACATGACTTCTTATTCACAGAGCTATTAATTTAAGAAGTAGTAAACATAACTGGCATTTCTAACACAGAGAAGACAGAGACTTAGACAAAATGGCAAGATGGGGGGATTTAATCCACATCAAAGAACAAGACCATCACCAAAGACTTAAGTGAAAAAGATATAAGTAAAATGGCTGATAGATACTTAAAACAACAGTCATAATAACGCTCACAGAGCTCAAGAAAAGAATGGAAGACGCCATTGAGACCCTCACCACAGATATAAAACAGATAAAAAACGAACCAGAGATGAAAAATGCAACAGAGGAGGTTAGAAATAGGCATGAATCAATAAACAGCAGGCTGTAAGAAGCAAAGGATTTGATTAGTGATAGTGAATACAAAATAATAGAAAATGACCAAGCTAAACAAAAGAGAGAAAGAATTATACAAAAGGAGAGTAGATTTTGAGAATTTAGTGATTTAATCAAAAGTAGTTATCGTTTGTGTGATAGGAGTCCTAGAAGAAGAAGAGAGAGGAAAGGGAGCAGAAAATTTATTTGAGGAAATAATAGCTGAGTATTTATCTAACTAGGGGAAGGCAACAAACAACCAGATCCATGAGTCATAGAAAACTCCCATCAAAATCAACAAAAGGAGCCCAACACTAAGGCTTATTGTAATTAATTGTGTAAGATATAATGATAAAGAAAAGCAAAACTGAAAGTCTACAAGCAGAAAAGTGACCAAATTTTGGAAGGTAGGAGGTGTGGAAATATGACTTGAGGGAGAGAGCTGTGGACATGGCGGTGAGTAGGGATCCTGCTTATGGAGGCTACCACAAGGATTATAAACAGTAGAGTATAAAATCTGAACTTTTAGAAGTCTGCTACCATGAGATATGTGCCAGGCTTAAAGATGCTCAGGTAGCAAAGTGGGGCAGAATCCTAGTAGTGAAAGTGTGTTCTGAGGATCCCCAGAGTCACAAGAAGATCAGGTGGCACCAATATCCTGTTCTGTTCCCAGGCATAAGTTCTGGGAATCCAATTTAGAGCAATGGATCTTGGTGCCGGACTTCTGCTTTGTTTTGTCATAAAGTGTGAACCACTGTGCAGTCAGGCAAGGGCCCTCCAGAACCTGAAAGAAAATGGCAAAAGTGCAGTAAGGCACTCCCCAAGAGGAGCATGGGTCCACTGTGAGGGAATCCCAAATTTTACATGGAGGGAATCCCAAATTTTATATGGAGTTTGAAACTGAACTATATGTGTGAGATAAAAAAGCTCAGACACAGGCAGGGTGAACACAGGGTTCAGAAAGAAACTGGGGACTCTGACTTATGACTTTACTGTGAGGTCTCACTGAAAAGTATGCAGCATGGATTTTCAGCACAGGGGCTAGAGAGCTGGGCTCTGCCATATTCATCCTACCCATCAACTCTGAAAGAATTCAGGAAGCTAAAAAATGCCAAATAGTAGAGGCCAGATCTGCTTGCATCAAGTCCTGCCCCCTTGCACCCTGGAGGTGCATTTCCACTGAAACAAGTCAACCGAAGAATCAGCACAGGAGGTTCTTGCACTAAAAGACCAGCATAAGTGTCAGCTCAAGAGGAAATATGATCTTGCTTCCATTTTACTTTTACTCTTTATATTTTTTCATTTATTTTCTTATTTTTTTCAATGTCCAGGTTTATTTTTATTACTAGTATTATAATTTTATTTATATACATAGTTTTATATATTTATTTTTGTTTTTTTCATTTTATTTAATTAATTATTTTATTTCTTTATTTTTATCTTGGGATTGAGATTTTCTTTTCTTTTTCTTTTATTTTAATCCAAGTTAGTTAACATATAGTGTGATAATTATTTCAGGAATAAAATTTAGTGATTCATCACTCACATATAACATCTAGTGCTCATGCCAACAAATGCCTTCCTTAATAGCCATTGCCCAGTTAGCCTATCTCCTACCCAACATCACACAAACAACCCTAAGTTTGTCCTCTTTATTTAAGAGTCTCTTATGGTTTGCCTCCTCTGCTTTTACTTTATTTTTGCTTCCCTTCCCCTATGTTCATCTATTTTGTTTCTTAAATTCTGCATATGAGTGAAATCATATTATACTTGTCTTTCTCTAACTTATTTTGCTTTGCATAATACATTCTAGTTCTTTCCACATCATGGCAAATTTTCATTATTTTAAGTAATTAAATAATAATAATATACAATAATAATATTCCATTAGTATTCCCCAAGTAACATTGCATTATATATATGTATATGTATATATATATGCATTATATATATGTACATATATATGTATATGTATATATATATATACACACACACATTCATACGTACATACATTCCGATCATGTCCCCAGGTTCCTTCTGAACCCTGTGTTCACCCTGCCTGTGTCTGAGCTTTTTTATCTCACACATATGATTCAGTTTCAAACTCCATATAAAATTTGGGATTCCCTCACACCGGACCATGCTGTTCCTCTAGGGGAGTGCCTTGCTCCACTTTTGCCAATTTCTTGCAGGTTCTGGAGAGCCCTTGCCTGACTGCACAGTGGTTCGCACTTTATGGCAAAACAAAGCAGAAGTCTGGCACCAAGATCCATTGCTCAAAATTGGATTCCCAGAACTTATGCCTGAGAACAGAACAGGATATTGGTGCCACCTGATCTTCTTGTGACCCTGGGGATCCTCTGTAGTTCTCCTTTTTAGTGGGGTCTTTATTTTGGAATAAAGGTAATTCTGGTTTGGTAGAATCTCTTTGGAAGTTTTCCTTCCATTTCTATTTTTTTTGGAACAGTTTGAAAATAATAGGTATTAAATTTTCTTTAAATGTTTGGTAAAGTTCTCGGGGATGCCATCTGTCCATGGACTATTTTTTTTTTGGGGGGGGAAGAGATTAGTGACTACTGATTCAGTTTCTTTTCTGTTTATGTGTGGGTTGAAATTTTGAATTTATTCCTGTTTCAGTTTTGGTAATTTGTGTGTTTATAAGAATCTGTCCATTTCTTCCAGATTTCCTAATTTGTTGGCATACAATTTTTATAATATTCTCTTATTTCTGTGGTGTTCGTTGTGATCTCTCTTCTTTCATTCGAGATATTATTTATTTGAGCCATTCCCTTTTTCTTTTTGATAAATCTGGGTTTGGCATATCAGTTTTGTTAATTATTTCAAATAACCAGTTCTGGTTTCATTGATCTGTTCTACTTTTTTTTAAATTTCAATATCAATGATTTCTGCTCTAATCTTTATTATGTCACTTTTTTCTGTTGATTTTGGGCATTATTTACTGTAGTTTTTTCAGCTCTTTTAGGTATAAAGTTAGCTTGTGTACGTGAGGCTTTCTTCCTTCTTTAGGAAGGCCTGGATTGCTATACTTCCATCTTAGGACCACCTTTGCTGTGTATCCCAGAGGTTTTGAACTGTCATGTTTTCATTTTCATGGTATTCCTTGAACTTTTAAATTTCCTCTTTAATTTCTTAATTAACCCATTTGCTTTTTTTAATAGTTATTTAATGCTTTATCCTTTTTTTAATGTTTTATTTATTCTAGGAGAGAGAGAGAGAGAGACAGTGTGAGCAGGGGAGGGTCAGAGAGAGAGGGAGTCACAAACTGAAACAGGCTCCAGGCTCTGAGCTGGCAGTCAGCACAGAGCCCGACGTGGGTCTTGAACCGCAAGATCATGACCTAAGTGAAAGTCGGACGCTTAACCGACTAAGCCACCCAGGCGCCCCGAACCCATTTACTTTTTAGTAAGATGCCCTTTAATCACCAAGTATTCATGGTCTTCCAAAAATTTTTCTTGTGATTGACTGTCAGTTTCATAGCACTGTGGTCTGAAAATATGCAAGATATGACCTTGGTCTTTTTGTACTTGTGAGGGCTTATTTTTCTCCCAGTATGTGATTATTCTGGAGAACATTCCATATACACTTGAGAAGAATGTGTATTCTGCATCTTTAGGCTGAAATGCTCTTATATATCTGTTAAGTCCATCTGGTCCAGTGAGTCATTCAAAGCCATTATTTCCTCACTGATTTTCTGCTTATATGATTTGTTCATTGTTGTAAGTGGGGTGTTGAAGTCCCCTACTATTATGGTATTATTTATCAATAAATTTCTTTGTATTTGTTATTATTTATATATTTGGGTGCTACCACATTGGAGTCACAAATTATTGGAGAACAAGAAGCCAGAGGCACCATAAGAATGTCCTGAAGGAAAGGAATGGAGCAGAAAGGAACTGAAAGCAGTTACATTCCCAAGTCGGAAAGCCACCAGGACTGCTTTTTCTCTCCAGAAGGACATAATACAAGCTCCAGGTCAAAGATTAGAATGTTTTGTCTGGCACCAGATGCACTCATGACCCAGTATGGAATACACTGCAGGTGCGTGGACTGTCAAGATGCCAAATACTATGTTGTATGTACTTTCTGTTTTCTGTTATCAGACAAGTAGAAAAAAATAAAAAAGAATTGAGCTGGGAGACCAATTCTTTGGCTCCAGGAGAGTCTTAGTCCCCGCTTTTCAATTCTCTCATCACTGCACTTTTAGTATCTGTCTCTCTTTCAATAAATATTGACAATTGTTCAATTTTCCTGGTATATAGACTGGATGATTACAGTATAATGACCTTCTTCATCTCCTTTTGCTGTGTTTATATTAAAATTTAGTTTGATATAAGAATGGTTACTTCAGCTGTCTTTTGAAGACCATTAGCATGATGGTTCTCTATCACATTACTTTCAATCTACAGATGTCCTTAGGTCTAAAATGAATATCTTAATCAGCATATATATGGGTCTTGTTTTCGTATCCATTCTGATAGCATATGTCTTTTTATTGGAGCATTTGACTTATTTACATTCACAGTGAGTACTGAAAGACATGAATTTAGTGCCATTGTGTTGCCTGTCGAGCTGGTGTTTCTGGTGATGTTCTCTGGTCTTTTCTAGTCTTTGTTGCTTTGGGACTTTCAGTTTTGTTTTGCCTTTTCTCCACTTAAAAAGCCCCCCTTAAAATTTCTTACAGGTCTGGTCTAGTGGTCACAAACTCCTTTAGTTTTTGTTTGTCTGAAAAATTTATCCGTCTATTTTGAATGACAGCCTTACTGGATAAATAATTCCTGGCTGCATATTTTTCTGATTCAGCATGTTGAATATATCCTTCTGCTCCTCTCTGACCTGTCAAGTTTCTGTGGACAGGTCTGCTACAAACTATCTTCCCTTATAGAATGAGAACTTTTTTTCCCCCCTTGCTACTTTCATAATCTTGCCTTTTCTGTGTATTTTGTGAAAGTGACTATTATATGCCTTGGTGATGGTCAGTTTTTGTTGAATATAATGGGAATTCTCTATGTTTCTTGGATTTTGATGTCTGTATTTTTCTTGAGATTAGGAAAGATTTCCACTATAATTACCTCCCATAAACTTTCAGCTTCCTTTTCTCTCTCCTCATCTTCTGGTACTCCTTTGGTTAGGATGTTATTCCTTTTTAATAAGTCTCTGAGTTCTTTACATATTTTATCTTGCTCTTTTGCATTTGTTTCCCTCTTTCTTTTCTGCCCCATTATTCTCCATAATTTTATCTTCTATTTTGCTTGTTCATTGCTCTGCTTCATCCATCCTTGCCATCATGGAATCAGTTTGAAATTGCATCTCAATTATAACACTTTTAATTTTGGTCTCACTAAATTGTATTTATCTCTGCAGAAGGGGATTATCTGGAATCTTCTATGCTTTTCACAACCTCAGCTAGTGTTCTTACTATCATAGTTCTAAATTCTAGTTCAGACACCTTACTTATATCTTTGTTGATTAAGTCTCTATCTCTCATTTCTTCCTATTCTTTCTTTTGGGGTGAATTCCTTTGTTTTATCCATAGGGGGTGGGGAGGGAAAGACAGGCAAAAGAAGAATGATACTCTTTTTAACAGACCCTGAACTATAGAGAAAAAGCTAATGATTACTGGAGCAAAAGTCAGCAGAGAAATAGGTTAAACAGGTGATGGGTATTGACTAGGGCATTGTTGTGATGAACACTAGGTGTTATATGTAAGTGATAAATCACTAAGTTCCACACCTGAATCTAATATTACACTGTATGTTAACTAGCTGAAAGTGAAGTAAAAACTTGGAAAATAAATAAATAAACAAATAAATAATAAATAAAATTGATTTTTAAACAAAAATTAGACATATAGATAAATGGAACAGAATAGAGAGCCTTGAAATAAACCCACGATTAAATGTTCTAGTAATCCTTGACAAAATATGCAGGAATATGCAATGGGAGAAAGATATTCTTTTCAGCAAATACTATTCAGAAAACTTGACAGCCAGAAGCAAAAGGATGAAACTGGACCACTTTCCTGCACCATGCACAAAAATAAACTCAAAATGGATTAAGGACCTGATTCTGAGACATTGGCCATCAAAATATTTTTAGATACATGTCTTGAAGCAAGGTTAACAAAAGCAAAAACAAACTATTGGGAGTAAATCAAAATTAAAGGCTTCTACAGAGCAAAGGAAATAATCTAAAAACCTAAAATACCCACTACTGAATTGGAAAAGATATTTTCAAATGACATATCTGATAAAGGGTTTGTATCCCAAATATATAAGGAGTTTATACAACCCCAAACCAATAAAAATAATCCAATTAAAAATGGACAGAAAATCTGAACAGAAAATTCTCTAAAGATGCATAGATGACCAAAAGACACATGAAATATACTCAAAATCACTAATCATCAATTCACGCAAATAGAAATAAAAACCACAATGAGATTTCACTTTACACCAGTCTTAATTCCTAAATGTAAAACCACAAAAACCAAGTATTGGTGAGAATGTGGAGACAAAATAACTCTCCTTCATTGTCGATGGGAATGAAAACTGGTGTAGCCACTGTAGCAAACAGTATAGAGGTTCCTCAAAAAATTGAAAAAAATAGAACTATCATATTATCCAGTAATTCCTTACTGGTTATTTACCCAAATAATACAAAAACACTAATTTAAAAAGTTATATGAACCTATGTTTATTGCAGCATTTTTTACAATAGCCATAATGTGGAAGCAGCCCAGTATCTATTGATAGATGATTGGCTAAAGTAGGTAGGTAGGTAGGTAGATGATAGATAGATAGATAGATAGATAGATAGATAGATAGACACATACATACATGCATACATACATACAGATATAAATAGATACATAGATATATACCTATACCTATAAATGTAGATATATAGATATATAGAGATTTACACAATTGAACATTAATTACATACACTATATACACACTATACACACACACAATTGATTATTAATCAGCCACAAAATTATGAAATCTTGCCATTTGCAACAACATGGATGGATCCAGAGGGTGTAATACTAAGCGAAATCAGTCTGTCAGAGAAAAAGAAAGACCATATGATTTCACTCATCTGTGGAATTTAAGAAGCAAAACAAAAATAGACAAACCGAAAACCATTTTTGCAACTGTAGAGAAAAAGGCTAATTGCTACCAATGGAGACATGGGTGGGACGACATATGGAATAGATGAAGGAGACTAAGAGTCCACTTATTGTGATGAGCACAGAGTAGTATAGAATTGTTTAATAACTATGTGGGATTGGTGAAACTAATATAACACTGTATGCTAATTATACCAAATGCTTTACCTGCATCTATTGAGAGGATCATATTGTTCTTACCCTCATTTTTTTTTTATTAATGTGGTATATCACATTGATTGAGTTGCAAATATCAAATCACAGCTGTAGCCCTGGAAAAAATCCAATTTGATCTTAATGTATAATTCTTTTAATGCATTTTTGGGTTTGATTTGCTATTTTCTTGTCCAGAATTTTTGTATCCATTTTATCCATATTCATCAGAGATATTGGCCTGTAATTCTCTTTTTTAGGTGGAGCCTTTGGTTTTAGAATCAGAATAATGCTGGCTTGGTAGAATGTGTTTGGAAGTTTTCCTTCTATTTCTTTTTCTTTTTTCTTTTTTTCCTTCGCTTTTCTTTTGGGGGGAACAGTTTGAGAAGAATAGGTATCAACTCTTCTTTAAATGTTTGGTATAATTCCCCTGGAGAGCCATCAGGACCAAGACTCTTCTTTGTTGGAGGATTATTTATTGATTCAACTTCTTTACTGTTTATGGGTCTGTTCAAATTTTCTATTTCTTCCCATTTCAGTTTCGGTAGTTAAATGTTTGTAAGAATTTATCAATTTCATTTAAAATTTTTTTTAATGTTTTATTTATTTCTAGGAGAGAGAGAGACAGCATGAGCAGGGGAAGGTCAGAGAGAGAGGGAGACATAGAATCTGAAACAGGCTCCAGGCTGTGAGCTGGCAGTCAGCACAGAGCCCGACGTGGGGCTCCAACCAACGAACCACGAGATCATGACCTAAGCGATTGTCGGACGCTTAACCGACTAAGCCAGCGAGGCTCCCCAGAATTTATCAATTTCTAACAGATTTCCCAATTTTTGCATACAATAATAAAATTTCATAATATCTTAATTTTTTTATTTCTATTGTCTAGTTTGTTATCTCTTTCTCATTCATGTTTGTTTGTTAGTTTGTTTTTATTCATTCATTTCCTTTCTGTTATGCTATATTTAAATATGGTTAGGAGTTGACAAATTTTCATTAAATCTATCAAGGAACCAGCTCCTACTTTCATTAATCTGTTCTAAAGTTTTTTGCTTGCTTGTTTCTGTACATTTATTTCTGCTCTAATCTTTCTTATTTCCCTTCTGCTGACTTTAGACTTTATTTAGTGTTCCTTTTCTAGATCCTTTAGATTTAAATTTAGGTATATATTTGATAATTTTCTTGCTTCTTGAAGTAGGCCTGTATTGTATATATTTCCTTCTTGTGACTGCTTTTGCTGCTTTACAAATATTTTGGACTGTTGTGCGTTCATTTTCATTTGCTTTCATTTATTTGTTTAATTTTTTCCCTTTAATTTCCTGGTTAATCCATTCACTATTTGTATGGTATTCTATTACATCCATGTATTTGTGTTCATTGCAATTTTTTTTCTTGGGGCTGATTTTGAGTTCCATAGCACTGTGGTTGGACATTATGCATAGTTTGATCTCAATCTTTTTGTACTTTTGAGGGCGGATTTGTGACACAATATGTGACCTACTCTGGAGAATGTTCCATACGCACTAAAAAAGAATGTTTATTCTGTTGCTTTGGAATGAAAATTTCTGAATATATCTGTTAAGTCCATCTAGTCCAGTGTGTCATTCAAAGTCATTGGTTTTTTTTCTTTCTTTTTTTTTCCCTGTAGAGTCTTTAAAGGTATTTTATTTTATTTTTTTACAAATAGTTTATTGTCAAGTTTGTTTCCATAGAATACCCAGTACTCATCCCCACAAGTGCCTTCCTCCATGGCCATCTCCCCACTCCACCCCTACACCCTTGAGGCCTCAGTTTGTTCTCATCATTCAAGAGTCTCTCGTGGTTTACATCTCTCCCTTTCCCCCACCATTTCTCCCATTCTTCTCCCCCATGGTCCTCCGTCAAGTTCCTCCTAATCCTCCTATATGTGCAAACATATGATATTTGTCCTTCTATGCCTGACTTATTTGGCTCAGCATAACACCCTCAAGATCCAACCATGTTGCTACACATGGCCAGATTTCATTCTTTCTCATTGCCATGCAGTATTCCATCGTATAGATAAACCACATTATCTTGATCCATTCATCCGTTGATGAACACTTAGGCTCTTTCCATGTTTTCGCAACTGTAAAGAGTGCTGCTGTGAACAATGGGGTACATGTGCTCCTATGCATCAGCATTACTATATCCCATGGGTAAATTCCTAGCAGTGCTATTGCTGGGTCATAGGGGAGTTCTATTGTTAAGTTTTTGAGGAACCTCCACACTGTTTTTCCAGAGGGCCTGTATCAGCTTACATTCCTACCACCAGTGTAGGAGGTGCCTGTTTCTCCACATCCTCGCCAGCATCTAGAGTCTTATGATGTGTTCATGTTAGACACTCTGATTGGCGTGAGGTGGTATCTCAGTGTGGTTTTGATTTGTATTTCCATGATGAGGAGGGATGCTGAGCATCTTTTCATGTGTCTGTTGGCCATCCGGATGTCTTCTTTGGAGAAGCGTCTGTTCATATCTTCTGTGAATTTCTTTATTGGGTTGTTTCCCGGGTGTAGAGTTTGGTGAGTTCCTTATAGATTTTGGATATTAACACATTGTCTGATATGTCATTTGCAACTATCTTTCCCCTTTCCGTTGGTTGCCTATTAGATTTGTGGACTGTTTCCTTTACCGTGCAGAAGATTTTAATTTTGATGAGGTGCCAATAGTTTCTTTTTGCTCTTGATTCCCTTGTTTTTGGGGATGTGTCAAGTAGGAAGTTACTGTGGTGAAGATCAAGAAGGTTATTTCCTGTTTTCTCCTCTAGGGTTTTGATGGTTTCCTGTCTCACGTTCGGGTCCTTTATCCATTTTGAGTTTATTTTAGTGTACGTGTGAGAATATGATCTAGTTTCATTCTTCTGCATGTTGCTGTCCAGTTCTCCCAACATCTATTAAAAAGGCTGTCTTTTTTCCATTGGATATTCTTTCCTGCTTTCTCAAATATTAGTTGGCTGTAGTTCTGGGTCAGGCTCTGAGTTCTCAATTCTATTTCATTGGTCTATGTGTCTATTTTTGTACCAATGCCATACTGTTTTGATGATGACAGCTTTGTAGTAGAAGCTAAAGTCTGGGATGGTGATACCTCCTGTTTTGGTTTTATTTTTCAGTATTACTTTGTCTATTCAGGGTTTTTTCCTGGTTCCATACGAAGTTTAGGACAGTTTGTTCTAGTTTTGAGACGTATACTGGTGCAATTTTGATTGGGATTGCATTGAATGTGTAGATGGCGTTGGATAGTAATGACATTTTAACTATGTTTATACTTCCAAATCATGAGCATGGAATGTTTTTCCATTTCCTTGTGTCTTCTTCAATTTCCTTCATAAGTTTTCTATAGTTTTCATCATACAGATCTCTTGTATCCTTGGTTAGGTTTATTCCGAGGTATTTTATGGTTTTTTGTGCAATTGTGAATGGGATCAGTTTCTTGATTTCTCTTTCTGTAGCTTCATTGTTGGTGTATAAAAATGCAACCAATTTCTGTATGTTGATTTTGTACCCTGCAACTTGGCTGAATTCTTGGATCAGTTCTAGTAGGCTTCTGGTGGAGTCTGTCGGGTTTTCTATATAGAGTATCATGTCATCTGCGAAGAGTGAAAGTTTGACTTCCTCTTTGCCAATTCTGATGCCTTTGATTTCCTTTTGGTGTCTGATGGTTGATGCTAGGACTTCCAGCACTATGTTAAACAGCAGTGGTGAGAGTGGGCATCCCTGTCGTGTTCCTGATCTCAGGGGGAAAGCTCTCCATTTTTCCCCGTTGAGGATGATGTTAGCTGAAGGCTTCTCACAGATGGCTTTGATGATGTTTAAGTAGGTTCCTTCTATCCCGACTTTCTCTAGAGTCTTTATTAAGAAAGGATGCTGTATTTTGTCAAATGCTTCTTCTGCATCTATCGACAGGATCATATGGTTTTTATCTTTCCTTTTGTTGGTTTGATGTAGCACATTGATTGATTTGCTAATATTGAACCAGCCCTGTAACCCAGGAACGAATCCCACTTGATCTTGGTGGATGATTCTTTTTATGTGCTGCTGGATTCGGTTTGCAAGTATCATGTTGAGGATTTTTGCATCCGTATTCATCAAGGATATTATCCTGTCATTCTCTACTTGTTGGATCTCTGTCTGGCTTGGGAATCAGAGTGATGCTGGCTTCATAAAATGAGTCCAGGAGTTTTCCTTCGATTTCTATTTTTTGGAATAGCTTGAGAAGAATTGGGATTAATTCTGTTTTAAATGTCTGGTAGAATTCCCCAGGGAAGCCTTCAGGTCCAGGGCTCTTATTTGTTGGGAGATTTTTGATCACTGATTCGATTTCTTCACTCGTTATGGGTCTGTTCAGGTTTTCTATTTCTTCCCGTGTGAATTTTGGTAGTGAGTGTGTGTTTAGGAATTTGTCCATTTCTTCTAAGTTGTCCAATTTGTTGGCATATAATTTTTCATATTATTCCCTGATAATTGCTTGTATTTCTGAGGGGTTGGTTGTAATAAGTCCATTTTCATTCATAATTTTGTCTATTTGGGTGCTCTCTCTTTTCTTTTCGATAAGTCTGGCTACAGGCTTGTCAATTTTGTTTATTTTGTCAAAAATCCAACTCTTGGTTTCATTGATCTGTTCAATTGTTTCTTTGGTCTCTATGTTGTTTATTTCTGCTCTAATTTTTACTCTTTCTCTTCTTCTACTGGGCTTAGGGCGTTCTTGTAGCTCTGCCTCTAGTTCCTTTAGGTGAGCTGTTAGATTTTGGACTTGGGCTTTTTCTAATCTCTTGAAATAGGCCTGGAGAGCAATGTACTTTCCTCTTAGGACTGCCTTTGCCGCATCCCATAGATTTTGAATTGTTGTGTTTTCATTTTCATTTGTTTCCATATATTTTTTAATTTCATCTCTAATTGCCTGATTGGCCCATTCATTCTTTAGAAGGGTGTTCTTTAACCTCCATGTTTTTGGAAGTTTTCCAGACTTCCTCCTGTAATTGATTTCAAGTTTCAAAGCATTGTGATCTGACAGTGTGCATGGTATGATCTCTATTCTTTTATATTTATTGAGGGCTGCTTTATGTCCCAGTATGTGATTTATCTTGGAGAATGTGCCCTGTGCACTTGAGAAGAAAGTAAATTCCCTGGCCTCAGGATGTAAAGTTCTAAATATATCCGTCAGATCCATCTAGTCCAATGTGTCTTTCAAGTCCATTATTTTTTTAGTGATTTTCTGTCTGGTTGACCTATCCATTGCTGTAAGCGGAGTATTAAAGTCCCCTGCTATTAGCACATTCTTATCTATAAGCTTGTTTCTGTTTGTGATTAATTGTTTTAAATATTTAGGTGCTCCCATATTCGGTGCATAGACATTTATGATTGTTAGTTCTTCCTGATGGATAGACCCTGTAATTTTTATGTAATGCCCTTCTTCATCTCTTGTTATTGTCTTTAATTTAAAGTCCAGTTTGTCTGATATAAGTATAGCTACTCTGGCTTTCTTTCTTTTTTTAATAAAAGAGTTCAGAGGCTAGGGATTAGGGGTCACAATTAGGGTTTTGAATAGGATTAAGTTTTCACTCAGAATATTCTCCAATTCCACATGTTTCTTTACAAAAGGCAAGATTTCTTTCTGCTTTCCTGACTAATTAATATGCCTTTGGATATACGGACCAAATCTGTTCATACCTCAGAACTAAGATGAGGTTTCAGGTTCAGGCCAGAACAAGGGATAATTTTAGGGTTAGGGTCCAGATGACGGTGACAGCCTTTTATCTGGAATTTCAGAGACCTCTTCACAAGTACAAGTTAGGGGCTACTGTTAGATGATTTGGAATACAATTAGGGTGAAGGTCAGTTCAGGTTTTAGAGTTAAGGTCCTAGGGGTTATGGACAGGCTTAGGCTTTGGGTTAGGGCTGTTTTTGGTTAAAAGGAATATTCCTCCATCCATATATTTGCAAATGGAAGATTTCTTTCTGTTTTCTTGGCTCAGTAATATTCGATTTGTTATATGGGACAAATATGTTTATTCCTCTCATCTAGCATTGGGGTTCTGGTTGGGATCAGAACAGAAGTTAAGTTTAGGATTAGGGCCTGCGAGACAGGAAGTGATTATTAGTCATCAGTTCAGGGGTCTCTTCAAAGGGATAACTTTAAGGCTAGTGATAGAGTGAGGTTCATGGTTAGGTTAAGAGTTCAAGGACCAGGCGTTATGTGCTAGGCTTATGCTTTGTGTTAACCTTATATTTTTTTCATAAGAATATTCTGTAGCTCCATTTGTGTCATTGAAATAGCAAGATTTTATTCTTTCCTGGACAAATAATATGTTGCCAGTTATATGGATCTAATCTGTTCTTTCCTTAGACTTAGAATTGGGGTTTGGGTTCAGGGTAGAACTAGATTTATGGCTAGGTGGAGCCATGTGGGTGTGATTTCCAATTAGATAGCACTTCAGAGACTTATCTGGAGGGAAAAATTAAGGGTTATGATTAGTTTGAAGTTCAGAATCAGGTTTAGGATTCTGGGGCATAGTATCGGGTGCCACACATAGGGTATGCATTAGGATTAGATGGTTGCTCAGAACAATTTTCTCTAGCTCCATCCATGTTGCTGCATTTGGTAAGGTTTTCTTCTGCTTTCCTGGCTGAATAATATGCTGTCGATTATATGGACCAAATCTTTTCTTTCCTGAGACCAAACATTATGGGTGGGGTCAGGCCAGAACCAAGTTATCGTTTGGATTAGAGCCCAGATGAGGGTGTAGGCCTATTAGCCGGAAGTTAAAAGAATGTTCCAGTGGGACAGTTTAAGTCTACTAGTAGGGTGATGGTGAGGGTGATGGTGAGGGTTTGGATTAGTGCTCAGGGTTAAGCATTATTGGCTATGCTAGGTTTATGTTAGGATTAGGTTTTGTTTAGAAGAATATTCTATAATATCATCCATCTCATTTCAGATGGCAAGATTTCTTTCTGTTTTCCTGTTGAATAATACGTCTTCAGTTAATGGGACCAAATATGTCCTTTCCTCAGACCTTTTATTAGGGTTCTTATTTGGGCAAGAACAAAGGTTACGGTTAGCATTAGGTCCTTGGTGAAGGAGGTTGTATATTAGCCAGTAGTTCCAGGACCTCTCTGGAGAGACAAAATTAGGGCTAGTGTTAGGGTGAGCATCTGGGTCAGGTTTCAGGTTTAGTAGCTAGGAGTGAAGGAGTAGACTTAGGGTATGGATTAGGATTAGGCTTCACTAAGAAGAATACTCTCTTGTTCCATACATGTCATGGCCAGTTGGCAGGATTTCGTTCTCTTTCCTGGCTGAGTAATATGCCATCCGTTATTATAGACCAAATATTTTCTTTCCTCAGACGTAGAAATAGGGTTAAGGTTCAGGCAAGAACAACAATTAGTGTTAGAATTAGGGTCTGGGTGAGGGTGGGCACCTATCAGTCAGTATGCAAAGCCCTCTCCAGAGGAGCAAGTTTAGTGCTAGTGTTAGGATCACAGTAAGAGTCAGGTTTAGGCTTCAGTGTGGGCCTGGCTTAAAGGTTTGGTTAGAATTAGATTTTTGCTCAGAATAATCTCTAGTTCCTTCCATGTCTAGACAGACATGGCAATATTTAATTTAGCTCTCCTTGATGAGTCATTATTTGTCTCAATATGTACAAAGTGGTGTTTTCCTGAAAACTAGGATTAGGATTAGGGTCAGGACCAGAAAAGGGGTTAGGGTTAAAGGTAGTCCATGGGTGATACCAGGTACCTATTAACCAGCAGTTCTAGGACTTCTCTGGAGGGTTACATTGAGGTATAGGATTATGGTTAGCTTCAAGTTTATATTTAGGATTCAGGAGTTAGGCAGAGTGTTTCTGTTAGGATAACGTTTTCACTTGGAATAATACTTTTTAGCTCTGTCTATGTCATGGCGATTGACATGATTTCTTTCTATTTTCCTGACTAATATTCTGTTGGTCATATGTACCAAATTGTGTGTTTTTTTCCCGCATACATAGGATTAGGGTTGGGGTCAGGGCCAGAATAAGGGTTAGGATTTAGGGTCTGAATGATAGTAGGGACCTAGTCACTGATATTTTGCAGTACTCTTTCTACAGGGATAATTTGAGGGTTAGGGTCAAGGTTACATTTAGGGAGCAAAAGTAGGCTGAGGGTTTGGGTTAGAATTGAGTTTTCACTAAGATTCATACTCTCTAATTCAGTCCATGTGGTAGAAAACAGCAAGATTCCATTTCCTTTTGCTCGCTGAATAATATTGTCTTGGCCATTTGTAACAAATCAGATTTTTCTCAGACCTAGAACTGGGTTTGGTTCAGAGCAAGAACAAGGGTTATAGTTTGTGTTTGGGCCTGTGTAAATATAGGAGCCTAGTAGCCATCATCAGAGAGATCTACACAGAAGGACAATTTAGTATTAGGGTCAGGCTTAGGTTTGTGGTTCAGAGGCTATGCTGGGGATTTAGGTTATGATTAGGTTTTCACTCAGAATCATACACTACAGTTCCATTGATGTTGTTTGAAACAGCACATTTTCCTTCTCTGTTTCTGGATGAATAATATTGTGTATATCATCAGTACAAAAGCAGTTTATTTTTCCTTCAGGCCTAGGATCAGATCCTTCTCAAGATCAGAACAAGGGCTAGGGTTAGGGTTAGGCCAGGTGAAGGTAGGAGTCTACTAGGTAGAATTGCAGAGAACATTCTATATGGATAATTTAAGTGTGAGGATTAGGGTGAAAGTCAAGATTAGATTTAGTTTCAGTATCTAGGCTTACAGCTTGAGTTTGGGCTAGGTTTTCACTGAGAATCATACTATCTAACTCCCTTCATGTTATCACAAATGGCATGGTTTCTTTCTGTGCCTTTGACTGAGTGATAGTCTGTCAGTCATGTGTACCAATGAGTTTGTAATTCAGAATTAGGATTTGGATCCAGGTCAAATATCAGGGCAAGGGCAAGAATTAGGGTTAGTGCCAGGGTGAAGGGAGGATACTATTTGCTCCATGGATACCAAATCAGAGAGATATGCTGAGAGAGAATGACAGTGAAGGTCAGGTTAAGTTTATGGTTCAAGGGTTAAGGTGTGAAGTTGGGTTAGAAGTAGATTGGGTCAGGATCATACTTAACTCCATCATGGCGATTGCAACCCACAGTTTCTTTCCGTGCTCAAGGTGGAGTTATGTGTAGCTAATTGTTTTTTTCCCTCAGAGCCAGGATTCAGGGTCAGGTAGGGTGAGAACCATGGCTATGGTTAGGATTAGAGACTGGGAAATGAAAGGCCTATGCCTGGCAGTGTATAGCCCTGCCCAGAAATATTGAGTTAAGGTGTTTTTCTTCTTCGGTTTTGTTTTCTTTTTTCTTCTTTCTTTTCTTTTCTAATTTGTACTAGCATTTTAATTTTTAAATTTATTTAAATTTATTATTTTTTACATTTAAATTTTGGTTAACATACAGTGCAATATTGGTTTTAGGAGTAGAATTCAGTGATTCATTCCTAACATAAAACACCCAGTGCTCATCACAAGTGTCCTCTTTAATACCCATCATCCATCTGGCCCATCTCCCACCCACATCCTTTCATCAACCCTCAATTTGTTCTCTATCACTAAGAGTCTCTGTGGTTTGCTTCCTTCTTTTCTCCCCTTCCAATGTGTTCATCTGTTTTGTTTATTAAATTCTACATATGAGTAAAATCATATTGTATTCATATATTTCTGTGATTGATATATTTTGCTTAATAAAAATACATTCCAGCCCTAATTCACATCATTGCAAATGGCAAAGATTTCATTCTTTTTGATGTCTGAGTAATATTCCGTTGTGTATATATACTCATACATCACACCTTCTTTATCTGTTCATCAGTTGATGGATATTTGGGCTCTCTTCATATATGACTATTGTTTGATAATACTGCTATAAGTACTGGGGAGCATGTACCCCTTCAAATCTGTATTTTTATATCCTTTGGGTAAATAGCTAATACTGCAATTGTTGGATTATAGGGTAGTTATATTTCTAATATTTTGAGGAACCTCCATACTGTTCTCCAGAGTGGCTGTGTGCAGTATGTATTCCCATCAACACTGCAAGAGGATTCCTGTTTCTCTGAATCCTTAAGTGAACATCTGTTGTTACTTGTATTTTTAATTTTACAATTCTCTGACATGTGTGAGGTGAAATGCCAAGGTAGCGTTGATTTGCATCCCCATTGTGAGGGGTTATACTGACCATCCTTACATATGTCTATTAGCAATCTGTATGTCTTCATTAGAAAACTATCTATTCAACTCTTCTGCTCATTTCTGAACCTGATTGGTTTTTGGGTATTGAATTTGATACTTTTTTTAAAGATATTAACCTTTTATCATGTATGACCTTTGCAAATATTGTATCCCGATCTGTAGGCATCCTTTCAGTTTTGTTGTTTGTTTCCTTTGCTGTGAAGAAGCTTTTTATCTTGATAAGTCCCAATAGTTCATTTTTGCTTTTGTTTCCCTTGCCTTTGGGGACGAGTCTAGTTATAAGTCGCCTTGGCCTATGTCAAACAGGTTGGTTTCTGTGTTCTGCTCTAGTATTTTGATGGTTTTCTATATCTCATATTTAGGTCTTTCATCTGTTTTGAATTTGACATGCATAGAAATTTGAAACAGACATAAATGGAAAGCTACAGAGCTTAAGAAATATTCTTTAACATTTTCAAGAATAACAAGATCTTTGTTACTTTTATTCTTAAGAAACATTACTAAAATTTAATTAATCCTTAAAGAATAACAAGGAATTGGAGTTAAGCTCGCTCCTGGATGTTGTAGTTACCAGGTCCCCGGGGTTTTCCAGAGGTTGACCCCTATGCGCTTCCTAGGGAATTACCATGCTTACAAAGGACCCAGGGGCAGATTGTTCTTGTGATTTAAAGTAAGTATGAATCTCCTGAGAAGTAACTCCTTGGATTTTATTCACTTAAGAAAGAGGCAAGATCACCGATTTTGTCAAATCATTTTAAATTGCACAAAAGAATTTTGCTGTTACTGAAGGTATACTTACACCTCAATTCTTAGATATTTGGTGTGCTAACCTATATTTCTTTAAAGTTACTAAGGAATAATTTACTATACTCATTGTAATACATCTTAAGATTATTTGTACACTTTATTGTTCCTGTCTATATGACAAATGTATTTTCATAGAATAGACTGAATGTTTCTGATTCTATTATTTATTGAAGGTAATTTGTTTTTAAAAAACGGTGCCTGAAGATCCATTACACATTGAAGAAAATAGTGAAACTTTAAAGATGCAAAAATTAGTTAGGAATTGAAATACTGCAGGTACAAGGAATACAATTTTTCCTGAGATTGATTTTAAAGGATAACTCTGACCTATGGGAATTTCATAGGAATTAAACCATGTAAGAAAAGATGATCTCGAAAATATTGAAAGTAATGTTGAAATATTTCATACAGTTATTATTATTAAGAATAACTCACATTTCTTACATGTTATGAGGCAGAGATGCTGTATGCTGATTATTTAATGTTTTATTTTATGTTTACAATGAACAAGAAACTAGTAATACCACTCATTCTACTATTCATGTTTAAAAATTGAGTACCAAAAAAAAATTAAATATCACTAAGATAATAAGGAGCATGAAAAATATGCTTAAGTGTCTCTTAGGCCCAAAACTATTCATTTTCTATATATCCACCACAATACTTTCCAAAGGAGGAGATGCGAATTAAGTTTAACCCAGAAACTTCAGAATTACAAGCAATCTGAAAGATTGAGCACGAGAATGATACTTCTAATAAACAATAGTTAAAATGTGATTTTAATAAAGCAAATTAAAAATATGTCTTACATCTGATTTGTTTCAGTAATCTCTATCAGAAGCCAGTAATATCAACTTAATCACTAGATATTCTCTTTTGATAGTTAATCATATATTCTTTAAGTAAAATGAGGATAATCAAAGTATCACAAATAACTAAAATAGTTATTATAGAAATAATTAGTCTAATAAGTTTTTCCAAACAATTGAAAATTCATATAAATGCACCAGTACAAGCAATTCATTGTCATGAAAGGAGGTGCAAGTCATATTTTTGTAATAAAAGTGGACTATACATTTGGTTTTGTTTTCCTTTTTTCTTTTGTCTTCCAAAGTGAACTACATATTAAAAATAGAAAAATGAAATTTCCCATATTTGAAGTTGAAAGTTCTAGGCTTTAACAGAAGATAAATTTTTTTTCCTTTTTTTTTTTTTTACAAATAGTTTATTGTCAAATTAGTTTCCACATAACACTCAGTGCTCATCCCACAAGTGCCCTCCTCTATGCCCATCCCTCCTCCCCCACACATCCACCAGTCCTCAGTTTTTGTCAGCATTCAAGAGTCTCTCATGGTTTGCCTCTCCCTCTTTCCGCCACCATTTCCGCCCTTCTTCTCCCCCTTGGTCCTCTGTTAAGTTCCTCCTAATCCTCCTATACGTGCGCACATATGATATTTGTCTTTCTCTGCCTGACTTATTTCGCTCAGCATAACACCCTCAAGGTCCATCCATGTTGCTACACATGGCCAGATTTCATTGTTTCTCATTGCCATGGAGTATTCCATGGTATAGATAAACCACATCTTCTTGATCCATTCATCAGACAGAAGATAAATTTAAATAGCGGACTCTGGAAAGATACTTTAGACAAACAGTATAAGTGTACTCAATAATGTACTCAAGACTACAGGTTCTTGATTTTCTATTATATTCTTACATGTTTAGTTCTCTGAACTTATGACTATTGAAACTAGTATGGTAGGAGAGGGGGTAAGATAGCGGAGAAGTAAGGAGCTCCGTACTTGCACTTACACCCATACATCACACAGAAAAGATCTGAAGTCATTGGAAACCTTACAAAACCTGAGAGATTGGGAGAAAAAGGACGCAGAATCCACTGACAGAGCCTTCTAACTTGAGTGCAATCTGGGGAAGATAAAATCGGGCCGGGATCGGAGACTCCAGGGTGGGAGCGACCCCCCTCTACCCTCTACGGGGAGTGAGAGGGGAAAAGGAGAGAGACTGAAACAGAAAAACCACCGTTTTGGGGGGGTGGGGCAGGGAACCTCTGCTCGGGGCAGAGAAAGATCGTACTTGCCAAATACCTGCACACCAGGTCCCCTCGCACCAGCTGGTCTCGGGGGGCTGAGCACACAAACTGGTTCTTTGTGCTGGCTCCTGGCCATCTGGGTTTCAGAGCAGCGGCGTGCCTGCCGCCATTGTTGCTCCAGGGCGGCTGGGGCCCCAGAAAGAGCAGCGCGGACACGGGGCGTCCGCACTCTCAGCTGGCTAGAACTCCAGAGGGAAGGCAAAGAACTAAAAACTGGGTAATTAGCCTGTGAGTTCGTGTTTTGGGTGACGAGCCATAGAGGGACCTGGTTTTCCTCACTCCAGCGGGCTGGGACTCTGCACATCTGGCAGGCAAGCGCCCGCCCATACTCACCAGCCCAACCCAGAGAAGGAAGCAGCGATTCTGACTCCACCCCCAAGAGCTCGGCAGGGGGCCTGGAGTTCCCCGAAGGGGTTGTCTGGGAAGCTGTGTCTAAGGCAATTTCAGCGGGGTGCACACACTGGGATTTGGAGATTGGAACTGGCCTGTGTTAAAGAGTGCAAACAACTTTGGCTGGGCCCCCAGTACGGGGAGTTTACACGCCCAAAAAAGCGAGGTGCAGCGCGGGGTTCAAGAAGGGACTGGAGCACCATCACTCTCTTCCCCACAACCGCCAAAGCAAAACTCCCGCCTGAGGCATTGGATCACGCCACGCCCATCCCTGCCTAAGAGCTGCCCTCCTCCCTTTTTCTTTTTTCCTCTTTTCTTCCTCTTTTTTTTTGCATTTTTTCTCTTTCTTTTTTTTCTTCTTCTTTCTCTTTTCTCTCTTTTTTCCCAGAACACTGAACTGATTAACTCTGGTCTCCAGTTTGCTTAAACAATCACAACGAGTCCATTCTGTAAATGTAAATTCTACACCTACCGACATTTTCATCTCTTTCTCTCAGGGGTAATTAGACTATATAGTTTCTCTGGATAATACCAGCACCCTTCTCTCACCTATCCAACCATATTCTACCCTTTACCTCTTTGAAAAAAGCTTCCTATCCTTTCTGCCTGTTCATTCTATTTCCAATTTTGCCTCATCCCGCCCTGCCTTCTCTCTCTTTCTCTATGCTTTTCAACCAGCACTGCATACACACGGCTATTTAACTGTAGCTGGGAAATCCAGGTATATGCTTTAAACCATTCTTTGTCCATCCGTTTTCTTCCTTTTTCCTTTTATTTTCCCCTTTTACACCCTTTTATGTATTTTATACTCCATATTATTCGCGCACACTCCTCCGTCTTTTCCTCTTAACTTTTTCATTTTCCCTCTCGCTTTGCATGTTACTTACATTAGCCTGTGAGTTTGTGTGCTCCTGCTCCCTGTGTGTTTATCTGTCTGTTTTCTTTTCCAGGGCTACCTCAAGAAACAAGCTAGAGTACACAAGGTGGAGAGTCCCAAATATCACTACAAATAGGAAAATAAAATAACCAAGGTCCCAACAAGAGATACCATTCAAAAAACACTCTCTGAAAGGATAGGCCATGAACAGTAAAAGAGTCTTCTTGGATATAGCAGTGCTCATAGAAACAGAGAGCATAACAGGTCTTCAAAACCAACAAGAGCCGGAAAGCTAACTAAAATGACGAAACGAAAGACAACTCCTCCAAAGAAACTCCAAGAAGAAACGACAGCGCATGAACTACTCAAAACAGATGTCAGCAGAATAACTGAACAGGATTTTAGAATAATAATGGTAAAATTAATAGCTGGGCTTGAAAAAAAAAACATAGGGTACATCAAAAAAACTATGGCTACAGACAGAATGGAAAATAAAAATAGAAATGAACAATTAAAAAATGCGAAAAATGAGATACAAAATAAATAAGAGGCCTCCAATGCACGGATGGAAGAGGCAGAAAAGAGAATAAGTGATTTAGAAGACACCATTATAGAAAAACAAGAAGCTGACAAAAAAAGGGACAAACTGATCCAGGAACAGGAAAGAATTCGAGAGCTCGGCGGTATGGTCAAACACAACAATATCTGTATAGGAATCCCAGAAGAGGAAGAGAGAGGGAAAGGTGCTGAAGGAGTCCTTGAACAAATTATAGCAGAGAACTTCCCCGGCCTGGGGAAGGATGTAAATATGGAAATACAAGAGGCTCAGAGGACTTCCCTCAGACGTAAGTTGAATCGATCTTCTGCACAACATATCATAGTAAAAATGGCAAAATACAAGGACAAAGAGAGAATTTTGAAAGCAGCTAGGGAGAAAAAGGCCCAAACATACAAAGGGAAACCTATCAGAGTGGTGACAGACCTATCTGCTGATACTTGGCAGGCCAGAAAGTAATGGCAGGAGATCTTCGATGTGATGAACAGTAAAAATATGCAGCCGAGAATCCTCTATCCAGCAAGGCTGTAATTCAAAATAGAAGGAGACATAAAAGCCTTTCGAAATAAACAGAAATTGAAAGAATTTTCCACCAGTAAGCCAGCCCTACAAGAAATCCTGAGGGGGATGCTCTGAAGGAAAGGTGGCAAGGAACAAAGATACCAGAGACACCAACACAAACATGAACCCTACAAAAGATACAAAGACTATAAACCCATATAGTTCAATAATAACACTGAATGTAAATGGGCTGAATGCTCCAATCAAAAGACGTAGGTTAGCAGAATGGATTAAAAAACAAAATCCACCTATATGCTGTCTACAAGAAACTCATTTTAGACTAGAAGACACCTTCAGATTAAAAGTAAGGGGATGGAGAAATATATATAATGCTACAGGAAATCAAAAGAAAGCCAAAGTAGTGAAACTTATATCAGAAAAACTGGACTTTAAATTAAAGACAATCACAAGAGATGAAGAAGGGCACGACATAATAATTACAGGGTCCATCCGTCAGGAAGAACTAACAATCATAAATGTCTACGCACCGAATATGGGAGCACCTAAATATCTAAAGCAATTAATCACAAACAGAAACAAACTTATAGATAAGAATGTGCTCATAGCAGGGGACTTTAATACTCCGCTTACAGCAATGGATAGGTCAACCAGACAAAAAAATCACTAAAGAAATAACGGACTTGAAAGACACATTGGACCAGATGGATCTGACGTATATATTTAGAACTTTACATCCTGAGGCCAGGGAATTTACTTTCTTCTCAAGTGCGCATGGCACATTCTCCAAGATAGATCACATACTGGGACATAAAGCAGCCCTCAATAAATATAAAAGAATAGAGATCATACCATGCACACTATCAGATCATAATGCTTTGAAACTTGAAATCAATGACAGGAAGAAGTCTGGAAAACCTCCACAAACATGGAGGTTAAAGAACACCCTTCTAAAGAAATAATGGGCCATTCAGGCAATTAGGGATGAAATTAAAAAATATATGGAAACATGAAAATGAAAACACAACAATTCAAAATCTATGGGATGCGGCAAAGGCAGTGCTAAGAGGAAAGTACATTGCTCTCCAGGCCTATTTCAAGAGATTAGAAACAGCACAAGTCCAAAATCTAACACCTCACCTAAAGGAACTAGAGGCAGAGCAACAAGAAGGCCCTAAACCCAGTAGAAGAAGAGCAATAGTGAAAGTTAGAGCAGAAATAAACAGCATCGAGACCAAAGAAACAATTGAACAGACCAATGAAACCAAGAGTTGGTTTTTTAAAAAAGTAAACAAAATTGACAAACCTCTAGCCAGACTTATCCAAAAGAAAAGAGAGAGCACCCAAATAGACAAAATTACGAATGAAAATGGACTTATGACAACCAACCCATCAGAAATACAAGCAATTATCAGGGAATACTATGAAAAATTATATGCCAACAAATTGGACAACTTAGAAGAAATGGACAAATTCCTAAACACACACTCACTACCAAAGTTCACACGGGAAGAAATAGAAAACCTGAACAGACCCATAATGAGTGAAGACATCGAATCAGTGATCAAAAATCTCCCAACAAATAAGAGCCCTGAACCTGATGGCGTTCCTGGGGAATTCTACCAGACATTTAAAACAGAATTAATCCCAATTCTTCTCAAGCTATTCCAAAAAATAGAAAGTGAAGGAAAACTCCCGGACTCATTTTATGAAGCCACCATCACTCTGATTCCCAAGCCAAACAGAGATCCAGCAAAAAAGGAGAACTACAGGCCAATATCCTTGATGAATACGGATGCAAAAATTCTCAACAAGATTCTTGCAAATCGAATCCAGCAACATATAAAAAGAATCATCCACCAAGATCAAGTGGGATTCATTCCTGTGTTACAGGGCTGGTTCAACATTTGAATATCAATCAATGTGATACATCATATCAATAAAATAAAAGATGAAAACTATATGATCCTGTCAATAGATGCAGAAAAAGCATTTGACAAAATACAGCATCCCTTCTTAATAAAGACTCTCGAGAAAGTTGGGATAGAAGGAACCTACCTAAACATCATAAAAGCCATCTATGAGAAGCCTTCAGCTAACATCATCCTCAACGGGGAAAAACTCAGAGCTTTCCCCCTGAGATCAGGAACACGACAGGGTTGTCCACTCTCACCACTGTTGTTTAACATAGTGCTGGAAGTCCTAGCATCAGCCATCAGACAACAAAAGGAAATCAAAGGCATCAGAATTGGCAAAGAGGAAGTCAAACTTTCCCTCTTCACAGATGACATGATACTCTATATCGAAAACTGGACAGACTCCACCAGAAGCCTACTAGAACTGATCCAAGAATTCAGCCAAGTTGCAGGGTACAAAATCAACATACAGAAATTGGTTGCATTTTTATACACCAAAAAATGAAGCAACAGAAAGAGAAATTAAGAAACTGATCCCATTCACAATTGCACAAAAAAACATAAAATACCTCAGAATAAACCTAACCAAGGATACAAGAGATCTGTATGATGAAAACGTTAGAAAACTTATGAAGAAAATTGAAGAAGACACAAAGAAATGGAAAAACATTCCCTGCTCATGGATAGGAAGAATAAATATAGTTAAGATGTCATTACTACCTAAAGCACTCTGCACATTCAATGCAATTCCAATCAAAATTGCACCAGCATACTTCTCAAAACTAGAACAAACTAACCAAAAATTTGTATGGAACCACAAAAACCCCGAATAGCCAACGTAATCCTAAAAAATAAAACCAAAAAGGGGGGTATCACCATCCAAGACTTTAGCCTCTACTACAAAGCTGTCATCATCAAGACAGTATGGTATTGACACAAAAACAGACACATAGACCAATGGAACAGAATGGAGAACTCAGAAGTGGACCCAAAAGTATACAGCCAACTAATCTTTGACAAAGCAGGAAAGAATATCTAATGGAAAAAAGACAGCCTTTTTAATAGATGGTGTTGGGAGAACTGGACAGCAACATGCAGAAGAATGAAACCTGATCATTTTCTCACACCATGCACAAAAATAAACTCAAAATGGATAAAGGACCTGAACGTGAGACAGGAAACTATCAACACCCTAGAGGAGAAAGCAGGAAAGAACCTCCTTGACCTCCACCGCAGCAACTTCTTACTTGACACATCCCCAAAAACAAGGGAATCAAGAGCAAAAATAAATGATTGGGACCTCATCAAGATTAAAAGCTTCTGCACAGCAAAGGAAACAACCCAGAAAACTAATAGGCAGCCAACGGAATGGGAAAAGATAGTTGCAAATGACCTATCAGATAAAGGGTTAATATCCAGAATCTATAAGGAGCTCACCAAACTACACGCCCGAAAAACAAACAACCCAGTGACGAAATGGGCAGAAGATAGGAACAGACATTTCTCCAAAGAGGACATCCAGATGGCCAACAGACACAGGAAACAATGCTCAGCATCCCTCCTCATCAGGGAAATACAAATCAAAACCACACTGAGATACCACCTCACGCCAGTCAGAGTGGCTAAAATGAGCCAATCAGAGAACTCTAGATGCTGGCGAGGATGTGGAGAAACGGGCACCCTCCTACACTGTTGGTGGGAATGTAAACTGGTACAGCCCCTCTGGAAAACAGTGTGGAGGTTCCTCGAAGGAAACTAACAATAGAACTCCCCTATGACCCAGCAATAGCACTGCTAGGAATTTACCCAAGGGATACAGAACTGCTGAGGCATAGGAGCACATGGACCCCAATGTTCATAGCAGCACTCTCCACAATAGCTAAAACATGGAAAGTGCCTAAGTGTCCATCAACAGATGAATGGATCAAGAAGATGTGGTTTATCTATACCATGGAATACTCCATGGCAATGAGAAACAATGAAATCTGGCCATGTGTAGCAACATGGATGGACCTTGAAGGTGTTATGCTGAGCGAAATAAGTCAGGCATAGAAGGACAAATATCATATGTGTGCACGTATAGGAGGATTAGGAGGAACTTGACGGAGGACCATGGGGGAGAAGAAGGAGGGAATGGTGGGGGAAAGGGAGAGAGGCAAACCATGAGAGACTCTTGAATGCTGACAAAAACTGAGGACTGATGAATTGGGGGGAAGGGGGGAGATGGGCATGGAGGAGGACACTTGTGGGGATGAGCACTGAGTGTTATGTGGAAACTAATTTGACAATTAACTATTTTGTAAAAAAATTAAAAAATATTAAACTAGTATGGTGTGTTAGTAGAGTTGGAAGGAACTCTCAAATTAACTATGCCCTTTATTGATTTCAAGTATAATATTTTTTACACTTCTTTCATCTATACTTTTGGTTAGAAGTCACTCAGTATCCAATCGCTGCATTTATTTGGACGTGTTTTGAAGTGTCTGCATTCCTTTTTATTGTTGCATTATCTTACCACTTTATTCTTTTCTCCAAGTTACTATAGCAAAATAGTAACATGGACAATCTCACCTTTCTCACAGAATTCCTCCTCATAGATATCTCAACCTCTCGGAAGCTACAAATTTTTCAAGATCTGCTATTCCTATTAATTTCCTTAGGAGACATGACTGGAAATCTTTTGTCCATTACCCATTGCAATAGACCCACGTCTTCACCCTCCAATGTATTTTTTATAAGCAACTTATCCCTCATAGTCCTTTGCTGCATCTGTTAATGTTCCCAAATCAATTGTAAATTCCCTGATAGAAACTAATCAATTTCACGTAAAGTATGTGCTCCTCAGATTTTCCTGTATATTCTTTTTGCATCTGTAGAGATTTCTTTCCTTGTGGTCATGTTGTATGACCGGTATGTTGGCATTTGCCACCCTCTGTACTTTGGATGGACCATCACACCATGTTTGTGCCTACAGGCAGCCAGCGGTTCAGGGGGAAGTGGGCTAGTCTATTCCATTATACACACTGGTAACATGTTCAGGCTTCCCTTCACAGAGACCAATGTAACCAACCAATATTCCTGTGATGTACCACAGATTATAAGGATATCCTATTCAGATGTTCAGTTTTCTGAATCTGTGATGCTTGCTGTAAGTGCTTGTATTCCTTAGTATGTCTTTCTTTTTTGATTCTTTCATATATTAATATATTTCAAACGTGCTTAGGATCCATTCAGTGGAAGCCCCAAACGAAGCTTTATCTACTTGTACCCTGCAGTTGGAAATTCTTCTTTTGTTTCTAATTTCGGGATTGATTGCTGTCTTAGGTCCACTGCAAATGAAGCATCCCTTAAAAATCTGCTAACAGCCATTATCTATACTGTGATGCTCCCATTCATAAAGTCCATCGTCTATAGTCTTCAGAACAGGGAGATTAACACTGCTCTAGGCAGAATGCTGAACAGATGTTTTAAGTCCCCAAGCAGGCATCTTCTTGATTAAACTTCACATTAAACCAAGACAATTGAATAGAAAATAAATTTATATTTGATGCATGTTCTTAAATTTGAATGTGTTCTTATGATTTATGTATTATTGGTTGTTTGTATATGGTTTTGTTGTCCAACTATATGTTACTAATTTTACTCTATGAGGTAACTTTTCTTACTCAGAATTGTATATTTATATATGCATAAATGCTTGAAAAACCTAAAAGCCTGATCCATATCGACAAAGTGTTTTGGAATTTTTTGGAATTATTTTGAGCTAAACACAAAGAAAAGCATATGGAGAAAGGCAAGCCGTGCATATCATTACTTGTATATATACCTATATACTTGAAAGACCTTCAGGTTACTGGGTACTGCCAATCTGGAATTTTTAGATTGGTTTAGATAAGAGAAAGTCACTGTCTAAATTTTTCTCTTTGCATTTACTCTTATGCAGATGATGTATTGAGAAATAAAAGGCTTAGGGCTAGTAGATTACTGAAGGATTGGATATAATAAGGAGATAGCACAGACATCTTTCCTAAACCCTTGAAACCAGCTTCCACAATGTTTCTGGAAACCTTGAAGAGTCGCTTCGTTAAGTGAACTGTGAACTACAAAACACTGGTCTTCAACACTGACTATGGTTTGGTATATTTGTCTCTCCCTGAGTTCTACCTGCAAAAATATACATCATGCTTGATTCATCCAAACTTTCTTTTTCTTTTTAAAAAATTTAAAGTGTTTATTTACCTTTGAGAGAGACAGAGCAGCAGCAGGGGAAGGGTCAGAGAGACAGAGAGACAAGAATCTGAAGCAGGCTCCAGGCTCTGAGCTGTCAGCACAGAGCCAAACAATGGGCATGAACCCACAAAGCACAAGATCATGACAAAATGCCAAGATGGAAGGATTCATCCCAAAATAAATAACTGAAAGAGCTTACACCCAAGGATCTACTCTAAACAGCATAACAACAACAGATGGTTCAGTTGGTTAAGCATCCTGCGTCAGCTCAGGTTGTGATTTCATGGTTTGTGAGTTCAAGCCCCATGTCAGACTCTGTGCTGACAGCTCAGAGCCTGGACCCTGCTTCACATTCTGAGTCTATGTCTCTCTCTCCCTTTTCCCCATTTGTACTCTCGCTCACTTTCTTACAAAATATATAAATATTCAAAATATTAAAAACATTTCTTTGAATAAAAGAGATACAAGTAATATGCCTGAGCCAGTAACAACAATCAAGAATGCTAACTCGGCCTTATAAAAGAACACAAGAAACCAGAGATCAATACTGCAGAGATAAAACACCTAAAATTAGGCTGAAATAAAAAAAAATTCTATAACTGAGATGCAAAACTAAATAGCTCTCTTGACAAGGATAGAATACTGATATAGAAGGTAAAATGGAAAATTAATGAAGTGAAAACAAAAATGTTGGATCACATCTATAGACTTAGAGAACTCAGTGAATTCATAAAGTGTAATAACATTCATATCTTAGGAGTACCAGAAGAAGAGAGAGAGGAGGGGGCTGAGGGTTTATTTGAGCAATTTATCGCTGAAAACTTCCAATGCAGGAAGCACAAAAAACTCCCATTAAATTCAACAAAAGCAGGCTATCACTAAGACAAATCATAGTAAAATTTGTAAAATGTAGAGATAATGAAAGAATACTGAAAGCAGAAAAGAAAAGGATACCCTAAACCACAAGGGCAGACAAATCCAGTTTGAAGCAGATCTCTACACAGACATTTGACAGTCTATATTTATTTGCTAAATTGGAAAAAAATGATACATTTATTTGCAAAATTGGAAAAAAAACTGCAGCCAAAAATATTCTATTCAGCAAGGCCATCTTTCAGAATAGAAGAAATTAAGAGTTTGTGACCATTAAACCAGTCCTGAAATAAACATTAAAGGAGACATTTTAGAAAAAAAAAAAGACCAATAGCAACTGAGGCTAGAAAGGGCAAGAACATCACCAGACATACCAACTTTATAGTAACACAATGGCATTAAATGCATATCTATCCACAATCACTCTGAATGTAAAAGGACTACTGCTCCAAAAAAGACATAAGGTAACAGAATGTAATTTTTAAAAATCCATCTATATGCGGCCTACAAGAGATTCGTTTATTTTGTTATTTTTAAAATAGTTTATTGTCATGTAGGTTTACATATAACACCCAGTGCTAATCACCACAAGTGCCCTCCCCCAAGCCCATTACCTCCTCCCCCTCTCCTCACCCCATCTGCCCTCAGTTTATTCTCAGCATTCAAGAGTCTCTTATGGTTTCCCTCCCTCCCTCTCCCCCACTATTATTCCCCTTCTTCTCCCCTATGGTCCACTGTTAGCTTCCTCCTATTACACCTATATCTGCAAACATATGGTATTTGTTCTCTGTCTGACTAAGCATAACACCCTCAATTTCCATCCATTTTGCTACAAATGGCCAGATATCATTCTTTCTCATTGCCATGTACTATTCCATTGTATAGATATAACACATCTTCTTGATTCATTTGTTACTTGATGCACACTTAGGCTCTTTCCGTGTTTTGGCTACTGTTGAGAGTGATGCTATGAACACTGGGTTACACGTGTCCCTATGCATCAGCACTCTTGTATCCCTTGGGTAAATTACTACTGCTACTGCTGGGTCGTAGGGGAGTTTTAGTGTTAATTTTTTGAGGAAACTCCATACTGTTATCCAGAAGGGTTGCACCAGTTTACATTCCCACAAACAGTGTAGAAGGGTGCCAGTTTGTCCACATCCTTCTCAGCATCTAGGGACTCCTGATTTGTTGATTTTAGCCACTCTGACCAGCGTAAGTCGGTATCTCAGTGTGGTTTTGATTTGTATTTCCCTGATGATGAGGGACGCTGAGCATCATTTTATGTGTCTGTTGGCTATCTGGATGTCCTCTTTGGAGAAGTGTCTGTTCATGTTTTCTGCCCATTCTTCACTGGATTATTTGTTTATCAGGTGTGGAGTTTGATGACTTTGTTACAGATTTTGTATACTTAGCCCTTTATCTGATATGTCATTTGCAACTATCTTTTCCCATTCAGTCAGTTGCCATTAGTTTTATTGATTGTTTCCTTTGTCGTGCAGAAGCTTTTTATCTTGATAAGGTCCCAGTAGTTCATTTTTGCTCTTGATTCCCTTGCCTTTGGGGATGTGTCAAGTAAGAAATTGCTGCGGTTGAGGTCAAGGAGGTTGTTTCCTGCTCTCTCTTCTAGAGGTTTGATGGTTTCCTGTTTCACATTCAGGTCCTTTATCCATTTTGAGTTTATTTTGGTGTATGCTGTGAGAGATTGATCTAGTTTCATCCTCTGCATGTTGCTGTCCAGTTCTCCCAGCACCGTCTGTTAAAGAGGCTGTCTTTTTTCCATTGGATACTCTTTCCCGCTTTGTCAAAGATTAGTCGGCTGTACATTTTTGGGTCCAAATCTGAGTTCTGTATTCTATTCTATTGGTCTATGTGTCTGTTTTTGTGCCAATACCACACTGTCTTGAGGATTACAGCTTTGTAGTAGAGGCTAAAGTCTAGGATGGTGGTGCCTCCCGTTTTGCTTTTCTTCTTCAACAATACTATTTCTACTTCAACAATGGCCATCCAGGGTCTTTTCTGGTTCCATACAAATTTTAAGATAGTTTATTCTAGTTTTGAGAAGTATGGTGGTGCAATTTTGATTGGGAAATGCATTGAATGTGAAGATTCCTCTAGGTAGTAATGACAGTTTTACAATATTTATTATTCCGACCCATGAGAATGAAATGTTTTTCCATTTCTTTGTGTCTTCTTCAATTTTCTTCAAATGTTTTGTACAGTTTTCATCATGAAGATCTCTTATATTTTTGGTTAGGTTTATTCCTAAGTACTTTATGATTTTTATGTGCAATTGTGAATGGGATCAGTTTCTGTTTTTTTCTTTTTTTAAATTTTTTAAAAATGTTTTATTTATTTGTGAGAGAGAGAGAGACAGCATTAACAGGGGAGGGTCAGAGAGAGAGGGAGACACAGAATCCGAAGCAGGCTCTAGGGTCTGAGCTGTCAGCACAAAGCCCGATGCGGGGCTTGAACCCACGAATCGTGAGATCATGACCTGAGCCGAAGTCGGACGCTAACCGACTGAGCCACCCAGGCGCCCCGAATGGGATCAGTTTCTTAATTTCTCTATCTTTTGCTTCATTGTTAGTGTATAAAAATGCAACTGATTTCTACATTGATTTTGTACGCTACTTTGCTGAATACTTGAATCAGTTCTATTAGACTTATGGTGGAATCTGTCAGGTTTTCTATGCAGAGTATCATGTCGTCTGTGAAAAGTGAAAGTTTGACTTCTTTACCAATTCTGATGCCTTTTATTTCCTTTTGTTGTCTGATGGCTGATGCTAGGAATTGCAGCACTATGTTAAACAACATTGTTAAGAATGGACATCCCTGTCATGTTCCTGATCTCAGGGGGAAAGCTCTCCGTTTTTCCCCGTTGAGGATGATGTTAGCTGAGGGCTTCTCATATGTGGTTTTTATTATGTTTAGTAAGTTTCTTCTATCCCGACTTGCTCGAGGGTCTTTACTAACAAATTATGCTATATTTTGACCAATGCTTTTTCTGCATCTATCGACATGATCATATGGTTTTTATCTTTTCTTTTGTTGATGTTATGTATCACATTGATTGATTTGCGAATACTGAACCAGCCCTGTAACCCAGGAATGAATCCCACTTGATCTTGGTGGATAATTCTTTTTATGTGCTCTTGGATTCGACTTGAAAGTATCTTGTTGACGGTTTTCGCATTTATATTCATCAGGGATATTGGCCTGTAGTTCTCTTTTTTGCTGGGTCTCTGTCTGGCTTGGAAATCAAAGTGATGCTGGCTTCATAAAATGAGTCTGGAAGTTTTCCTTTGATTTCTATTTATTGTGATAGCTTGAGAAGAATGGGTATTAATTCTGTTTTAAATGTCTGGTAGAACTTCCTAAGGAAGCCATCTGGCCCAGGGTTCTTATTTGTTGGGAGATTTTTGATAACTCATTTGATTTCCTCACTAAATAGGGGTCTGTTCGGATTTTCTGTATCTTCCTGTGTGAATTTTGGTAGTGAGTGTATTTAGGAATTTGTCCATTTCTTCTAAGTTGTCCAATTTGTTGGCATATAATTTTTCATAGTATTCTCTGATAATTGCTTGTATTTCTCAGGGGTTGGTTGTAATCAGTCCATTTTCATTCATGATTTTGTCTATTTGAGTGCTCTCTCCTTTTTTTTTTTTTTCTTGAGAAGCCTGGCTTCAAAATCAATTTTGTTTACTTTTTCAAAAAACCAACTCCAGGTTTCATTGATCTGTTCAACTTTTTGTTTCATTTCTATATTGTTTATTTCTCCCCTGATTTTTATGATTTCTCTTCTTATACTGGGTTTGGGGTGCTCTTGTTCTCCCTCTAGTTCCTTTAGGTGCACTATTAGATTTTGCACTTACACTTTTTCTTACTTCTTGATATAGGCCTGGAGTGCAATGTTCTTTCCTATTAGGACTGCCTTCACCACATCCCAGAGTTTGGATTGTTGTATTTTCGTTTTCATTTGTTTCCATATATTTTTAAATTTCTTCTCTAATTGCCTGATTGGCCCACTCATTCTTTAGTAAGGTGTTATTTAACCTCTATGTTTTTGAAGATTTTCCATACTTCTTCCTGTGATTGATTTCAAGTGTCATACCATTGTGATCTGAAAGTGTGCATGGTATGATCTCAATTCTGTTATATTTATTGAGGACTGCTTCATGACCAGTGTGTGAGTATCTTGGATAATGTGCCATGCACACTTGAGAAGAAAGTGCATTCCATAGCCTCAGGATGTAGACTTATAAATATATCTGTCAGATCCATCTGGTCCGATGTGTCATTCAAGTCCATTGTGTCTTCAGTGATTTTCTGTCTAGTTGATCTATCCATTGCTGTAAGTGGAGTATTAAAGTCCCCAGCTGGTATCTGCCATTAATTGGGCCTGGTCTCGTAGGCTGTTCGTGGGTGATGACTTGCACGGCAGCAGCAGTGAACTCTCACATCGTACCGACTATCTTATGTTTGTGATTGAGTTAATACAAATACATCGAATGGCCACAGCTGTGATTAGAACAATCTTATCGATAAGAATGTTTCTCTTTGTGATTGTTTTATATACTTAGATGCTGCCATATTTGGTGCATAGATATTTATAATTGTTAGCTCTTCCTGATGGATAGACCCTGTAATTATTATATAATACCCTTCTTCATCCCTTGTTATTGTCTTTAGTTTAAAGGCCAGTTTGTATAAGTATTGCTACCTCAGCTTTCTTTTGACTTCCAGTAGCATGATAGATATTTCTCCATCTCCTTACTTTTAATGTGAAGGTGTCCTACAGTCTAAAATGAGCTTCTTATAGACAGTAAATAGATGGATTTTGTATTTTTATCCATTTTGCTACGCTATGTCTTTTGATTGGGGCATGATTCCATATACATTCAGTGTGATTATTGAAAAATATGGGTTTAGTGACATTGTGTCCTCTGTGGGACTTATGTTTGTGGTGATGTCTCTGGTATCTTGCATTCCTTGCAACATTTCCCTCAAGAGTTCCCCTCAGGATTTCTTGTAGGGCTGGTATAGTCGTGATGAATTCTTTCAATTTTTGTTTATTTGGGAAGACTTTTTTTTAATTTTTTTAATGTTTTATTTATTTCTAGGAGAGAGAGACAGCGTGAGCAGGGGAGGGTCAGAGAGAGAGGGAGTCACAGACTGAAACAGGCTCCAGGCTCTGAGCTGGCAGTCAGCACAGAGCCCGACGCGGGGCTCGAACCTACGAACTGCGAGATCATGACCTAAGCGAAAGTCGGACGCTTAACTGACTAAGCCACCCAGGCGCCCCTATTTGGGAAGACTTTTATCTCTCCTTCTATTCTGAATGACAGGCTTGCAGGATAGAGGATACATGGCTGCATATTTCTTCTGCTCATCACATTGAAGATCTTTTGCTATTTCTTTCTGGCCTGCCAAGTTTCATTAGATAGGTCTGTCACCACTCTGATAGGTTTCCCTTTGTATGTTAGGGCCCTTTTCTCCCTAGCTGCTTTCAGAATTCTCTCTTTGTCCTTATATTTTGACATTTTTACTATGATATGTCGTGCAGAAGATCAATTCACGTTACGTCTGAGGGGAATCCTCTGAGCCTCTTGTATTTCCACATTTACTTCCTTCCCCAGGTCGGGGAAGTTCTCTGCTATAATTTGTTCCAGGACTCCTTCAGCACATTTCCCAGTCTCTTACTCTTCTGGGATTCCTATGATATGGATATTGTTCCATTTGATTGTATCGCTGAACTCTCGAAATCGTGTTTAACGTTCCTGGATCAGTTTATCTTTTTCTCAGCTTCCTCTTTTTCTATAATTGTGTCTTCTAAATCACTTATTCTCCTTTCTGCCTCTTCAATCTGTGCATTGGATGCCTCCATTTTATTTTGCATCTCAGTTATAGCATTTTTTTAATTCATCACAACTATTTTTAAGCTCCATAGTCTTTGTAGCAATAGTTTCTCTGATGTCTTCCATGACTTTTTCAAGCCCAGTGATTAATTTTATGAGTATTGTTTCAAATTCTTGTTCAGTTATTTTGCTTATATCTGTTTTGAGCAGTTCTCTAGCTGTCAATTCTTCTTGTAATGTCCTTCGAGGATAGCTCTTTTGTTTCCTCATTTTGGTTAGCTTTCTGTCTCTCATCAATTTTAAAAGCTTGTTTTGCACACTGCACCTGTGAGTGCTGCTGTACCAAAGAAGGCTTTTTGACTATCCAGGGCCTGTCCACTCTGAAAGTGTTCTTTGAATTGTGTCTCTTGGTCTCTCTTGTTGAGATCTTGGTTATTTTATTTTCCTACTCGTATTGGTATTTGGGACTCTCCACTATGTGTACCTTGGCTTGTTTTTTGAAGTAGCTGCTGTAAGGTTTTTTCAGTGAACTCTGTCTCTTTTTCCTCCTAAACTCCTGGATTCTGTAACTGCTTCTATGACTTCAGGCTTTCTCCGTCTGAGAGATGGTGTGAGTGAATTATATGGAGCTGCCTACTTCTCTGTCATCTAGCCTCTCCCTCCGCCACTCTATTTTACTGTATTTTAACTAACTGGAATTTAAAGAGTTTGATTGAAATTATTAAATAATAAAATATATTTAAAATATAATTGTTATTACTTTATCTATATACATACATGTTAAAGAGGTTATGAAAGCCAGTGGAAATGATAAAGATAGAACAAACAAGAACTTGAAGAGTAGCACCTTAAAGTTTGACAAGACAGAGAAGAGAAAAGCAACTGAAAGCATAAAACAAAATACAGAGTTTTCCTGAAGTCATTTAGAAAGAAAATAGAAAATGGGAAGATTATTTACCTTGCCATTTTCTGCTTGAAAATGAGAATATTTGGGTTTAAAATAATAGAGATAAATAACCAATGCCATGTATGTTATCCACAAAATTCAGATTTGATGGATTTCTTTAAAGATAGAGATGATTAAATAATTAGAGAAACAGTATAAGCAAAGGATAACAATGAGAAATTTTAGTAGAAAAGAAATCAGATAAATGACACATTGGCTTGAGATGAAACTGGGCTTAGTAGATATATTCAGATAAAATAATATAATGATATTAGTATAGTATGAGACATGTTCAGTACAGAGAAATCAAAGTGTTGATATGGGGGGATTCAAAAGGGCACATGCACCCCAACGTTTATAACAGCATTATCAACAATAGCCAATCTATGGCAAGAGTGCATATGTCCATTGACTGATGAATGGTAAAGAAGATGTGACTGTACACACACGCAACCGAATATACACCATAAAAATAATTAAATATTGTCGTATACAACAACACAGATGGAGGTAGAGAGTATTATGCGAAGCTAATGATGAGAGAGAAAGAAATATACCATGTGATTTCACTCATCTGCGGAATTTTAGAAACGAAACAGATATCCATTTGGGAAGGAAAAGAAACAAAGAGAAAGAGAAGCAAGCCTTAAGAAACTCTTAACTATATAGAACATACTGAGGGATGATGGAGAGAAATGGGTGGGGGATGACCTAAATGGCTGATGCTTATTAATGTGGGCACTTATGTAAGTGATGAATCACTACATTCCACAACTGAAACCAATTTTTACCATATATGTTAACTAACTAGAATTTAAATAAAGATTTGAAATAAAAAGATAAAGTAAAAGTACTGAGCTTGGAAAAAATGCAAGTAATCATGAATGCGTGTCCCATGGTGTGGGAGATTATGTGGAATGGAGTGCACAACTACATAGTGTCATAAATATAAGTCTTCCATCTTTACACTTTATAGGACAGGAGAAAGGGGAATGTGCACATACAATTTTAATTCAATGGGTAGACTTAGTGGTGATAATCAATACATAGTCTATTTAATTCCTTCTATTTTCTCAGGAAAATAGAAACTTGAGAATGAAAGAGAATATGTTGAAGTTTGTAAGAAAGAGGACATGGCATACATATTGTAGAAAAAGTCACTAAATGGGAGAAATTGACTTCAAGTTGATATGATTTCAGAATATCATGAATATACTACTTGTTACCAGTGAATATGAGTTTATTTATTTATTGAATGTGTTTTTTTTTATTTTTGAGATAGAGACAGAGTGTGAGTGGGTGAGGAGCAGAGAGAGAGAATTTGATTCAGGCTCCAGGTTCTGAGCTGTCAGCAGAGTCCGACATGGGGCTCAAACTCACCGACCGCGAGGTCATGACCTGAGCCGAAGTCAGATGTTTAACCAACTGAGCCACTCAGGTGCCCTTCCATTGAATATGACTTCCAAAAAACATCAGCAAACAAAGTTACATGCATTTCTCCAAGCATCAGGGGTGTCATGGCAACATGTGAAGAGAGAGATGTGGGCAAAAGGACACGGGACGAGTTCTAAGGATTCTCTAAATGGAGGGCATTGATCTGAGAGTCCAGGGATATCAAAATGACTAATGTTTTCAAAACAGAAAAATAAAGTGAAGGAAACCTCACTCCAAAGTTTCCAGAGTTAGTAGAAGATCCCCTCCTTGGATCAGTGTGAGGAAAAATGCCCAGGCTCATACACATGGTGACTGTCACTTTTACCCATGGGATGTATGGAAACTCATAGTTCATAGGATTTTTAGACACAGTAAGGTCCTGGCTTTAAAACAACTAGCCTTAAACTCAGCATGATTTCAGAGCAGCCTAAAACCTCATAACAGCATCATTCAGGCTCACGTTAATTGCTTCCATCTAGGAAAACGTCTATGGTATAGTCATAAAAATACAAAAATTGCCAGGACACTCTAGGGTAAAATGCAGAATTCCTGAATGCCAAAAATTATAAGGGATGCAGAAAATCAGCAAAGTGCTACTCGAAATAAGGAAAGTAAGCAATCAACTTACACTAATTAAGAGGTACACAGATATTTCCATTAGAAACCAGTACGCATTCACAGCAATCATGGGACATGCCTTCCATAGGTTCAAACACTAAGATGACAGAGCTGAGTAACCTAGCTGTGCTACTACCAAGTTGGAAACACATGCTTGAGAAAGGAGTGCAGGACAAGCTATAGATATTAGGCTGTAAAAGCACTTTCCAAAAAGGAACTTATTAAATATCTGGATGTTCTGGAAAAATATAGAGGGGATAAACATTCCTTTCAAGCTACTGAAGTCAGTTTGTTATGTTTCATGTGTGGTCAATGTCATTTAGAAATCCAATTAATTATAACTTCAGGCATGACATTTGACTTTTCAAAAGAGATAAATCAGTCAATGAAATAAGTTGTATTGATGTCTATAGTTTCTAACAAAACTCACACCCCCAGAAGTGTTAACACTTGTTCGATAATTGCTATCTTCTGAATGTTGTCTTTGAAACTCAGAAAAGAAGTCTGTTTCACGGCTGAATTCATTTAGTCTGTGTCCAAACCCTCTCTTTCTCTACGTGGTCACTAAAACAGATGTGCATACATGATGAATGATTAACTTCCAATTATCATCAAAAGGAGAAAAAAATGCAGCCCCAATTAATAAGGGGCACAACATTAGGATTACTTGAAAACATGGACCTTTAAGAAATCTATCAGTAAGTGAGTTAGGAAGCTTTGCAGACAAAAAGAAACGTTTACTATGACAAAATGATGCACAACAGAGAAAATTATGCTTGGGTCCTTGATTGAGGACTCCAAATTTTTGTTTTCTCTTTGCAACCATGCTAAAAAATGTGAACATATGCATTTTTTCCTCTTTGCTGAAAAAAGCATAGGAATGAAGTTTTGATAAAGAAGATAAAATAATGGAAAAGAATGAACATGAACCAAAGAGAGAAAAAATGATTAGACAATACAAGAATAAACTTGGGAAATTTAGTGACTCCATCCAATGTAATAACAAAAGTATAGTAGGAGTCCCAGAAGAAACAAAGAAAAGAAAGGAGGCAGAAAATTTATTTCAGGAAATAACAGCTGAAAATGTCCCCAATCTAAGGAAGGAAATGGACATGCAGATCCAGGAGCCACAAAGAACTCCCCTCAAAATCAACAATAGCAGGCCAATACCAAGACATACTGTACTTAAAATGTCAAACTATAGTGATCAAGAAACATCTTAAAGCAGCAAGATAAAAGATGTTCTTCACTTACCTAAAGACTAGTTGGAGTTTTCCCAAAAGAAACTTGGCAAGCCAGAAGACGGTGGCATTATGTTTTCAACGTGTTATACAGGAATCTATGAATACTCTAAGAAGCAAAATTATCATTCAGAAGAGAAGGAGAGATGAAGAATTTCCCAGATGAACAAGTAAACAAACAAAGAAGCTTAAAGGAGTTCATGACCATTAATCACCCCTGTTCCAAAAATATGGAAAAGAGGAAAAGTTCCCAATTCATTCTATGAGGCCAGCATTACGCTGGAATGAAAATCAGATAAAGAATACCAAATGGAAAAACAAACAAACAAACAGCATCTTCAACAAATGGTCTTGAGAAAAATGGACAGCATCATGCAAAATAAATTTTTAAAAACCTGGATCACATTCTTACGCCATTCACAAAAAGTAAATTCGAAATGGATAAAAGACCTACATGTAAGATAGGGAACCATCAAGATCCTAGAGGAGAACAAGGAAGTAACTTCTTTGACACATAGGCCATAGCAACCTCTGACTAGATATGCCTCCTGAATCAAGGGCAAAACAAGCAAAACAAAACTGTTATGAATGCATCCAGGGAAAAACTTCCACACAGCAACAGAAAAAAAATCAACAAAACTAAAAGGCCACTTACACAATGGGAGACGATATTTGAAAGTGACCTACGTGATAATAGGTTAGTATCCAAACTCCATGAGGAACTTACACAATTGAATACCCAAAAAAAATAATTGTGCGCTTAAAAATGGCCAGAAAACATGAATAGACATGTTTCCAAACAGGACATTCAGATTGATAACAGACACATGGAAAGATGCTCAACATCTCTCCTCATCAAGGAAGTAGAAACCAAAAGTACAGTGGGATATCACCTCACACCTGTCAAAAAAGCTAAAATTAACAACAGGTGTTGGCAAGCATGTGGAGAATGAGGAACTTTCTTACATTGTTGGTGGGGATGCAAACGGAGGCTGGCAGACTGAAAAACAGTATGGAGGTTCTTCAAAAAGTTAGAAATATAACTGTCCTATGATCAGCAATTGCCCTACAAAGTATTTATTTACCCAAAGGATATAAATCTAATGATTCAAAGGGATACATGCAACCCGATGTGCATAGCAGTATTATCAAAAATAGCCAAATTATGGAAAGAGCCCAAATATCACTCAGCTAATTAAAGAAGAAAGAAGATTGTGTACACACACACACACACACACACACACACACTCACACACTCACACACTCCATGGGGCATGACTCATCCATACAAAAGGAATGAAACCTTGTCATTTTCAATGATGTGGATGGAGAGTTGGTAAGGTAAGCAAAATAAGTCAGTTTTAAAGAAAAACAAACATCACAGGATTTTAATTATTTGTGGAATTTAAAAATGAAAAGATGAACTTATAGGTGAAAAAAAGAGGGTCAAATTATAAAACAGACTGTTATCTAGAGAAGAAACTGAGGGTTTCTGGAGGGGAGGTGGGTCTGAGATTGTGATAAATGGGTAATGGGTATTAAGGAGGCCCCTGCTGTGATGAGCTCTGGGCGTTGTATAGGAGTGATTCATCACTAAATTCAATACCTGAAACTCATATTACACTGTATTTTAACTACATGGAATTTAAGAAAAACCTTGAAATAAAAACCCAAGGAGCAGAGCCAATGACTCGCACTATCTGAACAGCAAAACTGGTGGCCTTACCTGATCAGGAAATTCAGTCCACATAATGGCCTGATTTGGGCTTCTAACCATTATGCTGTACAGCCTCGTTCCCTGGTCTGCTGCTCTGTCAGGGCAGAGAAGCTACATCATAGTCCCATTTACTACTGAAGTTACTACCCAGGCTCATGACCATCTAGGAAGTCTGACCAGAAAATTCAGGCAACTGTACAGCCCATCCTACCTGCTTACATGGAAATGAACAAAGCCAGCAGAACAATCCAACCTTTCTCAGCCAGTGGCACAGCAGTCTGTTCACTTTTTTAAAACCCAAACTGTAGGTCCAAAGAGACCATAATAGCAGGGCCAACCTCCCAAAACACATGACTAGCAGACAAACCTAGAAACTAACTGAACTGACTGGTAAAAAAATGTCTGGGCCAATGCAAACCGAGGGAGTATGGGAAAAAGAGCTCCATTCATCAAAATAGGAAGATCCAGGTTAAAGAATGAAAGCTGATGAGCAATCAGGTAATAGACAACCAAAAGAAACTCAAAAAGCTCCAGTAACTGACCCTAAAGAAATGCAGGTTTCACTGCAATGACAAAAATGTCAGAATAATCTTTTTAAGGGATTTTCATGAATTACAAGAAAACACAGAGAAGTAAACAAAATAAGAACACAAAGCGAACAATGATGTGACAAGGAAAGAGCAACCATCAAAAGGAATCAAAGAGAATTTCTAGACTTGAAAAGTCTCCAAATATCTGTAGCAGATATTTGCTCAATTGTAGACAACGAAGGATCAATGAAATGATGGTATTAAAAAAAAAAGAAATTAAAACAGGAATGTGTAAGAGAAAGTGGAAGATTCCAGGATGTAGGTAAGCAAGGACATTAAGAAAATTTTCTCAGAGAAAGAAAGCTATATGGGAAAAATAGGAAAAGTTCCACAGATTAACTCTAAGAAGGTACAGGCACATCTGTGTACTATGAGATGACATCCTACATTAATTGAGGTAGAAATTTAAAAGGTGGACAATATCAGGTGTTGGTGATGAGATAAACTCATAGAATCTCTGAACCATGGCTACCAGGAATGGAAGTAAATACAATCATTCTGAAAAAATAATGTGGTTGAATCGTATCAAATTGCACATTCATGCGCCGCAGGATCTACATTTTCACTCCTAACAGACAGCTAAGAGTCAGTTCCCAAACGTGTACAGGAAACATGGGGACATGTGCTCCTAGCAGCACATAACTGTGCAAAAGAGATGAGAACCATGCACAGCACATGGATAAATACGTTGAGGTGCACAGTATTGAAAGGAGTGAACCATAGCTACATAGACAAGAATTGATCTTTTAGCATAGTATTTAAGTTACTTATTAAGAACCAGTAAAATACCTCTTCAGTAAAGTTGCAAGAAAACGAAACCATATATTGGTTGGAAAGGCATATGGAAGGGACAACACGCAATCATACAAGTAATCATAAGCCACACTTCATAAGGTTCTTACCCAGTGACTATGGACAGACCTGAAGTGAATGGGAGCACAGAAGGAGGCACTAGTTCTTGGAAATGTTCTATTTCTGTGGTTGATGGAACAGTATGAATTATGCACAGTATGTCATTCTATTATAGAAGGAAGGAAAGATTTTTAAAAAGAAATAATTCCATTTTCTTTACACAGTTGCTGCATATATTTTTTTTGTTTGTCTTCGGGCATCTTTCTCCTCCTTTTGCTGTAGTTTGGGGACATCAGGGACATATTCTGTGTGCGACCTAGAGGGACAATCCATGCTATGATGGGAGAAAGAATGAGAACTCATAAAAGAGGAGGAGGGGACAAGGGAGACTGAAATGCCAGGTGGAAACCACTACAGGGGACAGATTCAACCTCACACAGGAAACTGACAAGCACCTGTGGATGCAGATGAGCACACCCAGACAGCCAGTTACAGCCCTCGGTAGTAAGGGAAAAAATACCCCTGGGGCTCTGGGGTGGCTCAGTCTGTTGAATGTTTGACTTTGGCTCAGGTCATGAGCTCACCGTTTGTGAGTCCAAATCCCTATGCCTGGCTTTGTGCTGACAGCTGGATTCCTGGAGTTTGCTTCAGATCCTCTGGCTCCCTCTCTCTTTGTCCCTCCCCTGATTGTGCATGCACACACACTCTCTCCCTGTCTCTCAAAAACCAAATGTAAAATAAAAAAATACCCCTGAGACTCAGGCACCCTAGCAGTGATGGTGCTCACTGTGGTGGGTGAGAGAAAGCCCCACTGGGGGCTTCCCAGGGCGGGGCTGCTCCTCTAAGTATGTGAGAATCACTTTGTGAAGGGTGTCCTGTTTGGTTGCCTCTTGTCTGCTTTGACTGCAGTGTCCGGTGGTCTGGGCCTGATAGCCCAGTATGCAGTCCTCAGGGCTAGAGTCAGATCTGCTGCTCCTATGTTGATGCTGGGAAGTGAGGAAGTATGATTTCTGAGGATATTATTACATTTCCTCTGTTCAGAGGAAAGGTAAATCTTTTCCGTTGAGGAAGGAATGGCTTCGGAAATATCATGTACTCTCTGGGGTGCCTGGGTGGCTTAGTCGGTTAAGCGTCTGACTTTCGCTTAGGTCATGATCTCGCGGTTCGTGGGTTCGAGCCCCTCCTCGGGCTCTGTGCTGACTGCCAGCTCGGAGCCTGGAGCCTGGAGGGAGTCTGTATCTCCCTCTCTCTCTCTGACCCTCCCCTGCTCACGCTCTCTCTCTCTTTCCTAGAAATAATTTTTTTTAAAAAAAAAGAAACATCATGTACTCTGGTCCCACTCCAGTGAGTAGAAGTCCAGTTAGCGTCCCATGGAATCACAGACACTTGCAGAATTAAATTTCCCCTGCCCTGGCCAGTCCCTCTTCCAACTGAGTGAGATGTCTGCAGCAGGTACACAAAAAGAGTCAGTTTCTCTTTCCTCTTTTTTCTTCCTCCCGCTGTCCCCAGTGCAAGGAGGAGCATGGTGTAGGGGATCTACAAGGATCAGGAAGGACTCACTCAGGTAGGACATTTGCACTGCAGCTGATGGCTTGGTGCAGTGACCGTCCCACAGGTTGGAGGGGCTAGGGAAGGCTTACACTGATGTCCCCATTGGCATGTCACGGCAGGCATAGTCCAGACTTTCAGGCCTCCCACCTCCTTCATGCTGTCAGGCACAGGAGGGCAGCCCCATCTCTTTCTCCTCAGATCATCCTATGCAGGAACCTCAGGTCCAGCCCACACTGTTGGCTATAACCTTTGCAACAGGTTCATTCAAATCATCTTTTCCTTCCCTCTTCTCAACCTGTTAGCTGTCTTCTTCTGGCTTTGGGGAGGAATCAAGGATGACAATGACAAAATCACAATCTCTTAGTTACATAAAGATTTCATACCTTGTTATGGACATTGGCATCTTCACCAAAACCTTCTCCTATAGACTCTCTCCATCATCCTGTTGGAGTCACACAACAGGATGGGGCCTCTTCCTTGACTACAGACATCCTGGGGAGCTTTTCCTTCTGCTGCCACATGACAATGAGGACCTGCCAATCATCGAGAAGTAAAGCAGTTGCCTAGAATAACATGGTCAGTAGGGAGCAGTGCTGGGACCCTGGTAAGAGCATGTGCACTGATACCAGGTAACTTCACAGATGGTGACAGGAAGAGAACTGCATCATGGATATCACATCTGCACTCTGATCTCAGTGGGTGGAAATGAGGGAGCCGAACTGGCCAGGTTGGGTAACCCCAGCTTGCAAATTTGCAGGCAATATCTGCACCCATAAGAAGGGTCTACCTCACGAGGGCTGAATGTAGGCTTCTTGCTGGTATGAGTGTTGACACTGGAGAAAACATCTAGGGTAAAGAAGCAAGGCAAGTCTATGAACACTGTGATACTGCCTTAGGTCTCTATGCTACACATACTGAAAAAAAACATGCATTGGCCTCAAGGGGTGTTGCAGCACCCTCAGCCTCCAGAGAGAAGATGGTTAAACTGGATTGCCTCCTTTAAGAAAACCCAAGTTATTTACAGGATTAGAAACCGACACTGCTCCTCAACCCCTTTCAGAAACAGGACACTTGAGTTCCCTCCTGAAGGGACTCGGGCCTTTCCAAACCTTTATCAGGAATCAGGCAAGACTGAGCAGGGGAGGCACGAGAGAAGAGAACCCTGCAAGATCACCTTGTCCTTTCCAATTCTGCTTTCTCCCTTCTCCCTTGCCTTTTCCTAGGACAACCTCAACCCCACGTAGCCCCATGCCTTCCTTCGAGAGCAACCTGGGCCTAGAGCCACTTTGGGACTATCCCAGAGGGAGCTATATCTGATTGACGGTGGGACCCTTCTCCATGGAGGTGTGCCTTGCCAGGAGGACCAATGATATATGCCTGGTCAGGGTCACCCTCTGCTTTCTGGAGCGGGGAACCCAACTTGGCTAATAACCCTACTGGTGTGTAATCATACAAGGGGGATCCTGACTCCAGGGCAGGACAGCTTGGGGACTGCTTTATCCACTGCGGTGAGCGTTTCCAGCAGGGCCCCTCTCTGACATTCCTCTGGGACCCAAATCAGCACTCAAATCCTGTGGTGGCTCCAAACACACACAGCCCTGCACTGTGGAGGAACATGGAGAACTTCCATGTTCTTGACATTGGTGTGGCCCATGTTTGGAGAAGGATGGAAGTTTTGCCATTCCTCTTCTGTCAGAGTGTAAGCAGGATGTCAGACAATGGCAACCCCTTGGGTAGCCTGGAATTGGGAGAGTCCTTCAGGAACACTGACTGAACCCTCTGGGGATTAGCGATTACACGTGGGGATTCAGGGAAAAGGGGTCTAACTGAATTTAGTCCATGGAGATCAATGCAATTTGGCAGCTGTTTTCAGGAAACTCTCTATTGCTGGACACCACCTCCATATTCTAAAGGTGATATTAGGGAGGTGGGCTTTTCACATATTACCTTCCGAAAACATGTTCTTTGCAGCTTCAAGCTCAATGATGCTATGGAGGCTGATTATACATTGCTGGAATCATTCCAAATGTTGACTTTTCCTCACCCTTTCCCTAGGATGATAAAATGGAAGAAATTGTGGAAGTTGGTGCATATTGGGTTCCTAATTGCAAAATTCTCGATGCCTCAGATTCTATCCTGCATGGCACAAGATCATTGGGCATGGCAGGAATTATCAAGGAACCTGCACGGGATTTCACAAATGACTGTTTCACTTTTCGGTGATGTAATCTATTTGGTGGATTATAATGAGAGTTCAAAACAAGTTATCCCCGGAGGAAAATTCCATATCACAATAGAGGTTAGGTATGTTTTTGTGAAACCTTCTTTTCCAGGTATGTGGATATGTGTGCATGCTGACGATGTACTTTCCAGGTGAAATGCATCCCTCACTGCTGGCCTAATTCAGAAGACTTTGAAAGATCTGCTCAGAGAACTTGCTTTTCCTTCTAAGCACAACTACCCTCTCTGATTGAATCTGCTCTCTGGGCTCTCTGCATAACAGCCTATGTTCCTTTACTCAGGGGCTCTTAACCCCTGTTCAGAGAGTTGAGACCAGAAGTGTTACATGAGCAAAATCTGCAAAGAAGGGAGAATGGAGTGTCACTTGTGTTCGAGGCGCCTCTCCATTCAACTTCTAGGTCATTGCTCTGAGACTGTGTCCCGGAGGATCACACACACCAATCCTTGCACGCCGACCAACCCGGAAACTCCCTGATCCCCTCATGGAGTTACACACATCCCACTCTTCCCTGGCACTGACACATGGGAACAGAAGTGGTCAAGGACCCTGAGGGGGTCCCTGTGTAGAGTTGTGTAGCCCCAGGTGCAGGGTAGGGACCAGAGGAGCAGGTCGCAGTGGACAGAGAGTTGTCTCTGCTGCAACAGGGCCTCAATTACATCCCCCAGTAAGGTTCAGTCTAGTTCCTATGGAGAGCATACATGTTCAAAGTCCATGGTTGGGTCAACATGGTCACAAAAATGGTCTGGAAACATGCAGGTTTGTGCTCACCTTCCATACCCACGCAGGGCAGGGTCATCCCTTACTTGGTTTGCAAAGGGGTGTTGACAGCCTGGTATCATCATTTCAGGTGTCAGATTTATGACGGCAAGGTGTATCTAGCAACCAGTAAGTGAAGGATATGCAATGGTATCTTGTGATTCATTCACCTACAGAAATGTGTCCCATACCTGGCAGACAAAAAGGGCCACGGGCAAAGAGTCTAAGGAATTATTTACTCTAAGTGTCAAGACCTGCATTATGATGCCAAGCATGTCACATGAGATGAAACAATGCACTCTACAACTTTAAGCTTTTGACGACTCAGGGATTCACTGATCTAACAGAGAAGTCAAGGTGAGATAGGTATACATGCAGGCTGTAATGGGATTTAGACACACCAGGAATAGAGATTCTAGGGCTCTAGCCCAGGTCCTGTTCTTCTGACAGGCCTGGTCCATGGAACCCCCGAGAAGTGCAATAAGATTTCCCCATCCCACTCGAGGGCAAATTTAGAGGCAAGCATAACACAGGGCATGCTCACAACAAAGTCAGTGATCCTGGAATTCATCCAGGAGTAGATCCTCTGTGAGCCTCCACATCCAGCATCAATACAAACTCAGGTTTTTCTTGGAAGGGGACAAGAGAGTTCCTAAAAAGGCTCTGAGTACAAGGGCAACGATGGCCACTCATAGGTATTCATATTCCAGAGTGTTTCCCCAGCCTGACCCAGAGCATGGCTCCATCTCTCTGGCTTGTATCCAGGCTTGCCCTTGTGTGTTCTGCACCACCATCACATCCTCCACCCCCTCACTGAGTTCAGGGGTACATCCAGGGAAGTGTCAATGGCAACTGAGAGCAGGAAGTGGACCCAGGTCAACAGGGGAAGGGTCTCGGCATCCAACATCCCTTCGGTCCCTAGAGATGGAGCGGCAGCATAAAGTGGGATCATCCCCCCATCCTGTCCAGACACAAACAGGGAATCAGAGAATGATACTGTGGGTTTCAATCTGGGACTCTCCCATCAAAATAAAGAATTAACTCTTTTCCTTTTTTTTTTTTAATTAAGCAAGGAAAGGTTCCCAAGGATAAATCCTGTCACCAGCATATCCTTGTCGTGTGACCTTGGGCAAGTCAGCTCCCATTCCACTGTCTTTGCTTTCCTATCGTTCAAAAGGTGATAATGTTACATGCTCAGGTGTCCAACCAGATGTAGGTACTGTGAACACAGAATGAGTTAAAGCACATAAATCACTTAGGGTAGAGTCAGGCATGTAATTTTTGTCTTCCCAGCTAGGAATGGACAACATAAAGTCACATGGTAAGACATTTCTAGGAAAAGGGAGGTGTCCTGCTCAGATTGTCCATCCAATGAAATGACACAGGTATGGGGCCAAGAGATCTTCATTCAAGTGGGCGCCTTCAAGACACAGTTGCATCTCCTTTTCCCTTCTAACTCAGCTTGTTACGTTTCCGCTTTGGAAAGTTCAGGAAGCAGAAGACCGTCCCATAGAGAGCTTTGTTCCTACATCCCAAGATCCCCAGAAAATGAGGGAAGAGGGAGACGATTGAGACTAGTGCTTAGAGAGGTTTTGAGCTCAGGATGGCCCTAGGTGCCGGTTCCTAAGTCCTCCCAGTGAACCAAAGCCTGCCCACCAACCCATCCTGGGTGCCCACAAGGAAGACGGGTAAAGAAAAGCCCACCCCACTGGAGCCTGACACAGCTCTGTCAAGAAGAAAACCAGGTTGGACCGAGCACCAGGTAGCCTGAGCACTGGGGAGGTCCACCGGGAGGTACAAAACCACACAGCTTAGCACATATGAAGGCAACCTGGAAAAGGATCCCAAGACCAGAGAGATCATTAATGAGCAATCAGAACCTCTGATAGAGAGCCTCCTCCTCAGTGCAGGAGTGTGGCCCAAGACGAATGCAAACACAATGCTGACCTGCCCCAAGGTCAGTGGTGGGCACCTCCAAGATGACCTCCAACATGATCTCCTATCTTCATGGCCTTATAGAATCCCATTCCCAGGAGTGACTAATGGACTACGGCAGCAATAATGAAATGTCCAAGAATTCCAAAATGTGGCGATGACAGGTCTGCAGCTTCTGTCTCATAAACCCTTTGTGTTCACTGGCTCTCTGTCTCTTTAATCTCTCTCTCTGTCTCTGTTCCTTTCTCTGTAGTCACCATATAAAATTGAACCTGCTGGGGAGGCCCTCAGGAATCCTAGGCCACGCAGAGGAGAACCGAGGCAGTCTGCAATGTATGTGCACCATCTTGGGAGGATGTCTTGCAGCCCCAGGCCAGGTTCCAGGAGATCCATCACGGCTGACAGCTTGACGACCACCTCAGGAGAGGCCCTACCCAGGACCAGACACCTACCCCTGCTCCTGGATTTCTGACCTCAGCAACTGGAAGGTAAATGGCCTGGTTTGAGCCACTCAGAATCACAGCACTTGGTTGAACAGTCATGGATAAGGGATGCTTCCTGGAGCCAAGGTCCAGGCTCTGGGTGGTGCTGACAGGCCCCCTTGCTGGGGCTTTCAGTTGGTGGAGGCCGCTGCTGCCTGAGGCCCTGGGCACAGGGAGAAGCCTGGTGCTGGTGAAGGCTCTGCGGAGGGACAGTGGGGCTGTGTGTTCCCTGAGGGACAGAAGCACCCTGCAGAAAGGTCAGGGTCCAGGAGGATTGTGGTGGTGAAGGAGCTCGCAGCACGGGTCAGAGGAGCGAGGTGCAGCAGCGATGGAGAGTCTGGGGATGCAAGGGACAGAGGGGGACTGAAGGGGACAGGGTGGAACCAGAGGAGGAGAAGGAGCCATGGAGGCCCTGGATATGCAGGGGGACTGAGGCAGACAGGGAGCAGCCAGAGGAGGAGGAGGAGGAGCCTAGAGTCTGGGGCCAAAACAGGATGGAGGGGAACAGAGGGGGACAGAAGGGGACAGTGTGGAACCAGGGGAGAAGCAGGAGCCACAGAGAGCCTGGGTACATAGGGGGATGCTAGGGGTCTGAGTGGGACTAAAGGGGACAGAGGTTAGCAGGGGCATGGGGAGGAGCCAGAGGAGGAGCTGGAGCTACAGAGAGTCTGGGGAAAGTGGGGGAGGAGAGTACAAGGGGAAAGAGGAGGAATGAGAAGGAGGGAAGTGCACACAGAAGAGGGATGGAGGGAGATGGAAGGGGCCACAGAGGGAATGCGGGGGACAGAAGGGGACACAGAGGGACCGAAGAGGACACAGGGGGACGAATGAGAATGAGGGTGTCGGAGAGGAGCCAGAGTTGTAGCCTCAGAGTCTGCAGACGCACTGGGCTGCAGGGGGCCAGAGGCGGACTGAAGGGACCGCAGGGGGGCAGGGAGGAGACTCAGAAAGCCTGGGGGATGAAAGGAGATTGAGTGGGACTCAGAGGGATGAAGCGGGAAGGGGACAGAGAGTTGGACTCAGGGGGAGGATGGTGGGGTACATAAGGGGTCGCACGGATACGGGGAGGAACCGGAGGAGGAGGAGCCGCAAAGATTCTGGGGATGCAGGCGGACCGGGAGCCACGGAGCCAGGCGCGGGCACTCACCTTCCAGGAGCTTGAGCGAGAGAAACCGCGCCTTCCCCCTAGCCCCCTCGCACAGTGTGGTGAGCAGGGTGGTGGGCAGCCACGGTAGGGTGCGGGATCATGAGAGACGGACTTGCGACGAATCACTGCCTGCTTTCAGGCCACCTGCCCTTCGGTACCCGGCCCCGCCCCCATTGGCTCTTCTGGTCACCCTCAGATCCCGTATCGGCTCCGGTCCCGCCCTCCCTTCTGCACGTTGGTCGGCTACCAGCTCCGCCCCGCCCCACCGCCCTCTGTGTCCCCTCAGACTTTGGTTCTCCCCTAGCCACGCCCCATCCAGCTGGCCTTCTGTCCACTGGGCACCGCCCCACTCCCGTCCGCATTTGCGACCCCTTGGTGCAGCTCCCTTCCTTTTTTCCATCTTCAGTCCCCGCCTTCATCCCTCCGCACCCCTCCCCTTCCGGCCCCGCCTCCAGTCCAGTCCAGTTCCGCTTGCCCATTCTCTGCACTCCCTGTCCCGCCCTTCTCGCCTCGCACTTCCGCCCCCCCCCCGCTCCCGCCCCGCCCCCGGCTCCCGCCCGGCTCCAGGCTACCACCCCGTTCGCCGGCCCCGCCCGCCCAGGCTGCTGGGGCCTGAGGTGAAGTGGTAGGAAGAGGGTGACTGTTGAGCTCAGGGGCTGTGATGGTGCCTGTTATTCCTCCAGTCCCGGGGATCATCGTGTCGGCTCCTCTCCGCCCGTCTTTGTGCAGCAGAGCCCCTTATCTGGAGTTGTGAGTCACCCCATCCGTTGGCCTCAGGCCTGCGCCTGCGTGGGCCAGGCAGGGAGGAGGTGCACAATACCAGTCCCTCGCCTTCCCTCCTTGGGCCCTGGACTCGTCTGGGTTCTGGGTTCTTTCTACCCCGGGACCACCCTCTGCCTGTACGCGCAGCACGCTCCTCCAGCCACAGGGCACGCAGTTCTCCAGCTGGAGGCTCCGGGTTGAAGGAGGAAACACAGGAAAGTCAGAAGGGATCAAAACAGAGCAAGGCTCAGGAGGGAGAGGGAGAGCAAATGACGGTAGAAAGTGCGCCCTGCCCTGAGGAAGAGGAGGCGGGGGTCTCTAAGAGCCCCTGGGAGACCCTATAGGAGCCTGGTGTCTGTACACTGCCCCGGACTGCGGTGGGGATCCTGGGCTCTGGAGCTGACACCAGTCTCCAACGGTGCAGGCGTGTGTGCACAGTGGAGTCTCTCGAACGTGTCTGTGTGGCGCTCCGCAATCCACGGTCAGTTCCTAGCCTACAGTGCGGCTCTCATGCACATTGAACCAAATAGAACTCAACTTGAAACAATGAATAACGAAAGGATCCGTGTTGACCCGTGACAAACCAGACTAGAAAATTCACTGCAAAATCGTCTCACCCCTATCCAAGCCTCATGGGCAGCCACTTTTTCCTATTTATGGCGTTGCGTGTATCTTAAATAGAATTCCGATATTCATGAAGGACCAAGAACCTAGCTTCTTGTGGGACTCCACACTCCCAGTCTCTGCCAGTCATATTCCGTTATAGGTTTTCCTTGGTTTTCCGTTACAGAGTTAGGGAGTTACACATTCTCTTTCTGGACCACCTGCCTGAACTCCTGCCTTGCCACTCTTAGCAAGTATTAAGCAACCATCCCTGTGTCCTTACAGAACTGTTTCTCTTCTGTCCTGGTCAACATGGAGGTCACACCTGCCAACTATATCCCTTTGTAGATCTCTACATTCATCTTCTTTGCTTTTTGCAAAGGATCATTAGAAAGCCAGCAAGGTTTTAACATTTATACTGTGATTATGCCCTTCATTTCTGCTTATACCAGTAGTAATTCTGATCATGATCTTGATGGTCAGCAAGACTCCAATGAAGTGGCTGGACTCACACAAGGGAGACACAAAGCTGTATCTCACCAAATCTGCGTAGGTGAAGGGAAAAGATAATGAAAAGAAATCTGGGAGAAAAATAGGAAGGGGAAGAGAAAGTGGCATAGTGCCGTTTTATCAGAATGACTCAGGATACCATTTCCTCCTCCCTGAGATGACTCTGCTCAAGACCCATGCCATGAACTCAGAAAATGTTTTCTCCCTGAAAGAGTCCTATGCAACACTTTGAGTTTCTGTTCTCGCTGGGACAAGTTGTCCTCCCAGCCTGGAGCACAAGCCTCACTCACACCTGTCCATGATCCTGGATGGTGCTGGTGCCCCTTGAATTCCCTGTCCATTTACACGGAGTTCATTCCCAAATTGCAAAGGAAAGACTTCTCAGGGTGCTAAGCTTTCTGAGACTTTGCGTTTCCAATGAATTACTTTATTTTGTGATCCCATTCCATAAAGTTCGTGAAGGAGTCTAGCATTCTGCACACAACATCATTTTCTCTTTGAACTCTGTGAAATAGCTCCTTCAAGCATGCAATGTGGCCAGGAAAAGGCTCCATGCCAATTCGATTCTCATTCCTTGCACGGTCACCTGTTTGTCTCCATGGATGCTTGTAGGAAGTCTTCATCCCCGGGGTTCAGATGTGTCACCAGGAGCTAGTGACCTGGAGTCCTCCCACTCAGCACTCAGCTTTCAGAAGGCTCCGCACTTGGCAGCTAACATGAAAGCACAGGGAGGGAACTTACATGTGTATAACCAAGTGAGAGAAAGCGATGTGGAAAGACTACCCACTGTATGATTCCAACCGTGTAGCATTCTGAAAACCACAAAACTAGAGACAATAAAAATATCAGTGGGGAGGGAGGGATGATGAGGTGGCGCACAGAGGGCTTTCCCAGGGGTGAAACTACTCTGTGCGATACTCTCACGGTGGATCAATCACACATTGGTGAAAACCCATAGAATAGGCAACAGCAAGAGTGAACCCAAAGTAAACCATGGACTTGAAGGATAAAGACGGGTCCGTTTGGGTTCGTCCATTGTATGATGGTGTGAGTTGTTGATAATAGGGAAGCTGTACTAGTGTGAGGGCAGGGAGTACATGGGTACCCTCTGCACCTTCTGCTCAATTTTGCTGGTATGCTAAATCTGCTCTAAAATGTAGCCTCTTGATACAGAGAGTGGCTACTGACATCGTTATTGAACTTTGGCATTTTTCTTTCTTACTTTTTCTAAATTCAGTGTGAGTTCTTACCTACAGTAGGATAGACAGGATGTTCCATGTATGCCTACACTCATTGTCCCGCAAGAGATAAAAGTAGATGCCTGTGCACTCAACTCCCCAAATAAGAACTAGAATGTTTCTTACCTCTGACAATATGCCCACATGCTTGACCCCATATCAGGATTTTCTGTATCTCTTCTGAGAGGTATAGCTGCCTGGAAGTTTGTATTTATAATGTTGTTGTTTTATTTAATTTTTATTCATTATGATTATTTTTTGTACCATATATGTATGTCTCCTCAGACAGTATATCCTATTCTTTTGTTTCTTTGGGTGCTTTAGGAAACGAGAATTGGTTTGTGTGACATCTTCTGTACGTTGCTTTCATTCAAAATTCCGTTTTGGGTTTCCATTTTGGGAAGATTTCCAATTGAGGAAGAGAACACATCTTCCCTATCTGTTGACTGTCAATGGACATTTGCTGTGGGCGCCTTTATAGTTCTTTCTTTCTCCTCTAAATGTCACTTCTATTGTAAACATCTTGCACAGGTTTGTGGCATGCCTGTGTACCAGCCTCTCCCAAGCCAGGAGTCGACTTGCCGGGTCATAACGTATACATTTTAAACATCACACCAAAAGGAAGAGAATCCGTTGTTTGTCAAACAGCCTCGAGTCACTCATTGTTCTGATACCTTCTGCGTTTCTACAAGTGTTGGGCAGTTGAGAAACATGTGCCTCACGTTCATCTCAAATGCGGAGTACACTTGAAACTTGGCGCCTGTGACCACCCCTTTGTGTCTAGAGGAGGTGACCAAGGTGTCAGAACACATGTGCATCTGACACAGCTTCCTAGGCCATGTCCTCTATACTCTGCAGGAGCAGCTGGCCCCTACTCCTGGGGCTGTATCTGAATGGGTGCCTCCAGGGATGCTGGGGTTCTGTGACACACTCATAACAGTCTCTAGTACGGTTCACATACAAAACAAGGACTACTGCTCCAAAACAATTCTTTTAGACTTAGTGTTTGTTTGGACTGACGTATATGATGTATATGACACATATGACATATATGATCATGTTCCTATTTCTAAGCCCTTACCCATGTTGTGACTGTCTTTCTAGCAGATTCTTCAAGGAGGCAAAGAAGCTGAACTGTGGCGAAAGGGTTGGGGACCTGACCCATTCAGACTGATGTCCTTAAAATGAGTGGAGAGGCACCAGGGATGCACAAACCCGAGAAAGATCATGTGAAGACACAGCAGGGAGGTGACCATCTGTAAGCCAAGGAGAGAGGCATCAGGAGAAGCAGAAGCCACTGGCACCTTCCAGCCTCCAGAAGGGTAAGAAAACCCATTTCTTTTGTTTAAGCCCCTCTGTCCCTGGAGTTTGTTATAGTCAGCCAACAAAGCAACCATCTGATACTAACAGCAGATTTCAGAATACGGTCAAATTCCCAATATTTTTTTTTCCTTTTTCTTTTTGCCCCCTTTGATGCCTCATCTTCTCTGCTGTTGATTGGAAGTGTGGTTTGGGGCCGGTTTGAAGAGGCCTCCAAATACCTAAGTCCCTACCTCTTTGTCCCTGATGTCTGATAAGTCTCTTTCTCTTCCCGCTACCACCATGACTGGTACTGGGGAGCTGCTTGCCTCAGTAAGCAGGATGAGCGCCTGGATGGATTCAGATGGATCCCAGGAAACATCTGGCTGACCTCCTCACGCCCTCCCACAGGGGTCTGCCATTATTTGTTCACCATTACCACACAACACAGGTTGGGCTGCTGTGTGACAGAGCTACAGTGCCCCCACTGACACCCTGAGTGTGTTCTGAGCACTGAGGCCAAGGCTTGGGGTCCTGGCCCAGGCTCCCCAGGAAGCACGGTGAATGCAGACTCCCTGACAACGATGCCTCCCTCTGGATGGCACCAGAGACATGTTTTCTGATTCACATATCTTAAAACACAGTTTCTTCCGGGGCGCCAGGGTGGCTTAGTCGGTTAAGCGTCCGACTTTCACTTAGGTCATGATCTCGCAGTTCGTGGGTTCGAGCCCCACGTCGGGATCTGTGCTGACTGCCAGCTCAGATCCTGGAGCCTGTTTCAGTCTGTGACTCCCTCTCTCTCTGACCCTCCCCTGCTCACGCTGTCTCTCTCTCTCCTAGAAATAAATAAAAACATTAAAAAAAAAGTTCATGAAAAAACACACTTTCTCCCTTTTGCTTTCTGCCAAACCCAGAGTATTAAAACGTTGGTAACCCAAACGCCATGACATTACCTCCAATTGAGGGCCATTTTCCAGTTGGAACTTACAGTGAACCTTCCCATAAAGTCAGTGATAGGAAAATTCGTGTGCTCTCTGAGGGGGAAAGTCAATGAGTCGAGAAGCCAGGGCAAGCCAGTGTTAGAAAAGCAAAAGTTGGCATGGTGCTTCTGGTACCATCAGTGGGAGACTAAGGAATTTAATCTGTCTTCTTGCTACAGGGGTGTCCTCGCTGGTGGAGAAGAAATGCTTCCTATCCTCACTAAGGAAGGGGGTGGAAGTTCCTTTGAGGACAGCACACTTTGCTTCATTTCCTAAACAAACATGTGAGAGTTCCCGTCAACAGGCCCATATTCCGGGAGGTGGGAGGGCAGGGAAAATATTAGTTGTCCTCATATTTCAGGGGACAGTGGGAAGATGCAGACAATAGAAAGTAGACAAAACGTTTTGATTGAGATTGAGTATTCTGAATTATGCTGTGCAGGGAATGAACACGCGTTTCTGATCAAGAGTGTCCCAGGACAGAGAGAAGGTGCAGGGTAGGAGCTTGTGAGGTGTCCATGGTAACTCTCTTTGTGGTAACTCTATTGTGGTAACTCTATTGACCTGTAGAGGTGCCGACTCATTGTACACTGGAAAGGAGTGGACATGGTACGTCAACTAGACGTAAGAAGCTTAATTAAGCATGAAGACTATCTCAGGGTTTCTCATTAAACAGCAAAATGAGGAAAGACCTGGCTATGTCAGAGACGTAGGAGTGCAGATGAAGCCGTCACTTTGCGTGCTCTCCACTGTGCTCAGTCCACCCATGAATGCAGGACTTATAGGCCTCCTCAGTGCCTCAACAGTGGCTGCCTCTCACTGTCTCTCCTGTAGACCAGCGTCTAGCCCAACTCCCTCACTGACCAGGGCAGTTACAACATCACGCTGGGCCTTATTTCCTCATGCAGAAAATAAGGAATTGCAAGATTAATCTACTTGAAGATTCCTCCTGCACCATGTATTTTTGTTCTGCAAGCATAAAAGGAGACTTTTTTTTTGTACCAAATATTGTCTTATTTTATTTTTTTAATAGTTTATAGTCAAGTTGGTTTCCACATAACGCACAGTGCTCATTCTCACAAGTACCCTGCTTCATGACCATCACCCCGTTTTCCATCGCCTTCACCCCCATCAGCCCTCAGTTTGTTCTCAGCATTCAAGAGTCTCGCATGAAATGCTTCCCTCCTTCTCCACCAGTATTCCCCCCCATCATCTCCCCTACGGTCCTCCTTTAAGTTCCTCCCATTCTTCTTATACGTGCAAACATATGGTAGCTGTCCTTCTCTACCTGACTTCTTTCACTGAGTATAATACCCTCAAGTTCCATCCATGTTGCTACATGTGGCCAGATTTCATTCTTTCTCATTGCCATGTAGTATTCCATTGTAGAGATAAACCACATCTTCTTGATCCATTCGCCTGTAGATGGACACTTAGGCTTTCTCCATGTTTTGGCTGTTGTTGAGAGTGTTGCGATGAACATTTGAGTACATGTTCCCCTATGCATCAGCACTCCTGTACCCATTGGGTAAATTCCTAGCAGTGCTATTGCTGCGTCAATGGTGAGTTCTTTTGTTAATTTTTTTTGAGGAACGTCCACACTGTTTTCCAGGGAGGCTGCACCAGTTTACATTCCCATCGACAGTGTATGAAGTTCCCCATTTCTCCACATCCTCGCCAGCATCTAGAGTCCCCTGATTTGCTCATTTTCCTAGCACTGCTATTGCAGGATCAAAGGAAAGTTCTATTGTTAAATTTGGAGGAACCTCCACAGTGTTTTCGGAGGGGGGTGCACCAGTTTACATTCCGACCAACAATGTAGAAATTTGCCCATTTCTCCACATCCTCGCCAGCATAGAGAATAAGAGGAGAGTTATCCTAATGCACATAGCTGGAGACTCTCCCCCCACTGACAGCAGTCTGGATTCAGTCAAGGGCTTCAGCTGCTCTGAGCTGCCTGGGACTTTACAGCTGTACCATTCTGAGCCCCAAGGAAGGACCTGAGATTTCCTCTCAAGGGTCTGGGTCCAGATGCCTGCTTCAGGCAGGGCAGCCCCCTTCCTGAGGTCAGCTGCAGGGGGCAGGGAGTGATAACACCTGACCCTTTCTCTTACAAGCCAAGCCCAGTCCCGTTCCTCCCTCCTCCGATGGTTCTCCACCTGCTTGTGCGCCTGTATAGGAAGAGCGTTAGCTAGGGTCACTGTTGCAAACAGGTGCACCTCGCCTGATCACCAGTCACCAGGAGTAGTCAGTGAGCTTGAATTGCAAGAGCTTTGTCTACTCTGGCCTACGTAACAAGGTACCACAGAAATTTATTCTTCCGCAGTTTGGGAGCTAGAAATTGTAGATCAAGGTGTTTTCAGGGTTGGTTCCTTCTAAGTCCTCTTCCTTGGTATGCAGAGAGCTGTATTTTGCACACATGGTCTTTTCCTTTTGTGCCTGTGTGTGTTCAATTTCCTCCTCTTATGAAGGAATATATGGAAGTAGAGCCCATTCTAAAGTTCTCATTCTAACTGCATTGTCTCGCGGAAGACCTATGTCCAGATATGGGGTCTTGGGGAGTAGGACGTATTCCCAGAAGTTGGCATGGGAGCAGGGATCACAATTCAGTTCAGAAAAAACTTCAAGTCACTCCAACAGCCTGGAGCCCTGAGGAACAAATGGCTCTGCCTCCTGGTCAGCTAAAGGCTGTTTCCTGCGTTACATAAACCTGTAGCACTCACTTACCTGCTTCCGAGGTACCTCATTGTCTTTATATTTTCTTCTCTGGTGTGTGTGTGTGTGTGTGTGTGTGTGTGTGTGTGTGTGTGTGTGTGTGAACATTTTTTCGAATGGCTTTGTATGTGTATGTGAGGGAGGTCACTCGAGGGTATCAGGCTTTTGATCTAAGCCCCTAACACTGACGGCAGCAACAGTGCTACAATTCAGAGGTAACAGAGCAAGGATGGAGCAGGAGGAAGAACCCACCTCTTGTTAGTGCCCGAGAGGCAGAAAATGCCTTCACCGTACCCACACCTAAGCAAAGTCTGGCACACAGTAGACACTCAGGAAATATTAGTTGATTAAAAACTGCATGTACAAAAAGGGAGAACATTAATAAAGGACCAATCAGGGAATAAGAAAAAACTCTCAGATATAAAAAATGAAGGATTGGGAAACAACAGGTCTTGTCACTGAATACTTCTGTGCCAGACATTGGCCCAATTCTATTCTTTGCCCAACCTAGGGTGTGGGTCCCCTGAGAGCTAGAACCATTGTTAGGGGTAGGATCAAGCCTATGAGGGACATAGCCTCGCAAACGACAGACGTGCAGGGATCTGCTCCGAGAGCAGGTGAAGGGTGCCTGTTAGTATTCTGGTCCGGCTTCCTGTTTGCCTCCAGGGTCTGGCCAAGCATCTCAAGATGGTCAAGGTTTGGGCTCATGATCCGCTTCCTGGATCTCTCATGATCCAGGCCTTTTCCATGTCATGACGAACTTCTGGCTTCCTCCCTGAAGAAATCCCATGTGGCCATAAGCACCATTTCAGTTCCTGGCCCACAGGTGGGATGTGGTGCCAGAGGCCACAGCCATGGCCAGGATTAGGTTCAGGTCCTGGGAGGGCACAGGTAGGGTGAACCAAGAGCAGAGCAGGACCCTTCCCCGAGGGCTGAGTGGACGCCACTTAAAAGGACTCCTGTGAGCATTAGGGGCTGGCTTCAAGGGCAGGCTTCCTCTTTGGCCTTCCTCATGTGGAAAAGTCCTGGTGAACTTCAGGGTTATTTCTTGATTGATTCCGGGACAGTTATGGGACTTTTGCGGCTTTGGAGTACTGAGTCTCCAATAAATCATCATTCACAGTGAAAGTGTTGCCGCCTACATTCCTGTTTCTGCAGAATCGTCTCCTCCTGAGTCTCTGACTCTTCTGTGTTCACCTGTGTCTCCAATGATTACAATGAGAGTTTACTCCCATGAGATCAGTTCTCTGTCGAAATTAAGTATAGTTTATTTGCAGATTGTTCTGATTTTCTCTTGTGGTGAGGACTGGAGTGATGATGTCTCAGCTGCATACATATCAGACAACAAACTAGAAACCTTTTTCTTTATTAAAAACTTATCTAATTTTAGCTTGATTCCTGATCAAATGGCTCCCTTCATTTCTCCTGTAGCAGAACAGAGGAGAGGAATGGAGGGAGTCCTGGTTTTCCAATGAGGGTATCACAAGTCAAACAGGCATATGTGAGAAGCGCGAATCAACGTCTTATGTGTTTCCCCAGCCCAGAAGGTTTCCCGCCAGGCCTATGATATGCATATGAGAGGTGGACACAGGTGATTTGCCTAGGAATTTGAAGCAACAGTGTGAAAGAAATGAACTTGCTACATAGAAAAGGCTTTTAGTATCGGGCTCTTGTGTGGTGTCCATTACATGTGGACTCCTGCTGACAGCTAGGAATGGTAGAAGTTCCTCATCAGACTGGTGTTTGAGAAGTAGCAGTTCCAAGCAGTATGGATGACTATCCCTGTTGATTCCTCCCTCGAGCTCTTGGGAACATCTTCCACGGGTTCTCCTTAAACTCCAAAGACGCTTTGAAAACGCAGGTTCCATTTTAACCATGAGGATTGCTCCTTTCTCTAATCCATTAGTTAAGCCACAGGTAATATGAATTAGATCTTTCTCCCATGTTGCCCGTTATACTTTTCCGCACTTGATCTAGAGAGCACACTCACAGGAGAACTCTGCAGATGAATAAAATGAGGGTTTACAACAAATATGGAGATGGAACCAGGGCTCTGGAAAGAACAGAACCAGAGGGAAGGAGTCAAAGACAGACCGATGGAGTCTTCCACATCCAGAAATGTGGGAAAAGGGAACCTGGTCTTCTGCGACTGTGCTGAGGATTCCAACCATAAGAGGTGAGAAAGCCTCAAAGCACCCACTTTAGTATGTGATGCTGTGAGCCCCTTGTTTGCTCCAGGATCACAGAGGTCAGTAGCAGACAGGCATTTTTTTTAAACAAATAGTTTATTGTCAAATTAGTTTCCACATAACACTCAGTGCTCATCTCCAGAAGTGTCCTCCTCCATCCCCATTCCCCCATCCCCCCACATCTATCAGTCCTCAGTTTTTGTCAGCATTCAAGAGTCTCTCATGATTTGCCTCTCTCCCTTTCCCCCCCATTTCCCCCCTTCTTCTCCCCCTTGTTCCTCCATCAAGTTCCTCCTAATCCTCTTATACCTGCAAACATATGATATTTGTCCTTCTATGCCTGACTTATTTCGCTCAGCATAACACCCTCAAGGTCCATCCATGTTGCTACACATGGCCAGATTTCATTGTTTCTCATTGCCATGGAGTATTCCATGGTATAGATAAACCACATCTTCTTGATCCATTCATCTGTTGATGGACACTTAGGCACTTTCAATGTGTTAGCTATTGTGGAGAGTGCTGCTATGAACATTGGGGTCCATGTGCTCCTGTGCCTCAGCATTTCTGTATCCCTTGGGTAAATTCCTAGCAGTGCTATTGCTGGGTCCTAGAGGAGTTCTATTGTTAGTTTCCTTAGGATCCTCCACACTATTTCCAGAGGGGCTGTGCCAGTTTACATTCCCACCAACAGTGCAGGAGGGTGCCCGTTTCTCCACATCCTCGCCAGCATCTAGAGTTCTCTGATTTGCTCATTTTAGCCACTGTGACTGGCCTGAGGTGGTATCTCAGTGTGGTTTTGATGTGTATTTCCCTGATGAGGAGGGATGCTGAGCATCGTTTCATGTGTCTGTTGGCCATCTGGATGTCCTCTTTGGAGAAGTGTCTGTTCATATTTTTGCCCATTTCTTCACTGGGTTGTTTGATTTTTGGGCATGTAGTTTGGTGAGTTCCTTATAGATTCTGGATATTAACCCTTTATCTGATATGTCCTTTGCAACTATCTTTTCCCATTCAGTTTGTTGCCTATTAGTTTTCTGGGTTGATTCCTTTGTCGTGCAGAAGCTTTTAATCTTAATGCGGTCCCAAATATGTATTTTTGCTCTTTAATTCCTTGCTTTTGGGAATGTGTCAAGTAAGAAGTTGCTGTGGTGGAGGTCAAAGAGGTTGTTTCCTGCTTTCTCCTCTAGGGTGTTGATAGTTTCCTGTCTCACGTTCAGGTCCTTTATCCATTTTGAGTTTATTTTTGTGCATGGTGTGAGAAAATGATCTAGTTTCATTCTGCATGTTGCTGTCCAATTCTCCCAGCACCATCTGTTAAAGAGGCTGTCTTTTGTTCATTGGATATTCATTCCTGCTTTGTCAAAGATCAGTTGGCTGTATACTTTTGGGTTCACTTCTGAGTTCTCAATTCTGTTCCATTGGTCTATATGTCTGTTTTTGTGCCAATACCATACTGTCTTGATGATGACAGCTTTGGAGTAGAGACTAAAGTCTGGGATGGTGATACCTCCCATTTTGGTTTTATTTTTCAGGATTACTTTGGCTATTTGGGGTCTTTTTTGGTCCCATACAAATTTTAAGGTAGTTTGTTCTAGTTTTGAGAAGAATGCTGGTGCAATATTGATTCGAATTGCATTGAATGTGCAGAGTGCTTTAGGTAGTGACATCTTACCTATATTTATTCTTCCTATCCATGAGCATGGAATGTTTTTTCCATTTCTTTGTGTCTTCTTCAATGTCCTTCATAAGTTTCTATAGTTTTCGACATACAGATCTCTTGTAACCTTGGTTAGATGTATTCCGAGGTATTTTATGGTTTTTTGCGCAATTGTGAATGGGATCAGTTTCTTGATTTCTATTTCTGTTGCTACATTGTTGGTGTATAAAAATGCAACCGTGGGGCGCGTGGGTGGCTTAGTCGGTTAAGCGTCCGACTTTCGCTTAGGTCATGATCTCGCGGTTCGTGGGTTCGGGCCCCGCGTCGGGCTCTGTGCTGAGTGCCAGCTCAGAGCCTGGAGCCTGTTTCAGTCTGTGACTCCCTCTCTCTCTGACCCTCCCCTACTCACGCTGTCTCTCTTTCTCTCTATCCTAGAAATAAAACATTAAAAAAAAATTAAAAAAAAATAAAAATAAAAAAAAATGCAACCGATTTCTGGACATTGATTTTGTACCCTGCAACTTGGCTGAAGTCTTGGATCAGTTCTAGTAGGCTTCTGGTGGAGTCTGTCGCGTTTTCGATGTAGAGTATCATGTCCTCTCCGAAGAGGGAAAGTTTGACTTCCTCTTTGCCAATTTTGATGCCTTTGATTTCCTTTTATTGTCTGATGGCTAATGCTAGGACTTCCAGCACTAAGTATCGATAATCTGGCTTTCTTTACATTTCCTGTAGCATGATATATATTTCTCCATCCCCTGACTTTTTTTCTGAAAGTATCTTCCAGAGTAAAATGTGTTTCTTATAGACAGCATATAGATAGCTTTTGTTTTTTAATCCATTCTGCTACCCTATGTCTTTTGATTGGAGCATTAAGCCCATTTACATTCAGTGTTATTATTGAAATATGTGGGTTTAGAGTCTTTGTATCTTTTGTAGGGTTCATGTTTGTGGTGGTGTCTCTGGTATCTTTGTTCCTTGTAACCTTTACTTCAGAGCATCCCCCTCAGGATTTCTTGAAGAGCTTGCTTAGTGGTGGCAAATTCTTTCAATTTATGTTTATTTGGAAAGGCTTTTATGTCTCCTTCTATTTTGAATGAAAGTCTTGCTGGGTAGGGGATTCTTGGCTGCATATCTTTTCTAATCATCACGTTGAAGATCTCCTGCCATTCCTTTCTAGCCTGCCACGTTTCAGTAGATAGGTCTGTCACCACTCTGATAGGTCTCCCTTTGTATGTTTGGGCCCTTTACTCCCTAGATGCTTTCAAAATTCTCTCTTTGTCCTTGTATTTTGCCATTTTTACTATGATATGTCGTACAGAAGATCGATTCAAGTTACGTCTGAGGGGAGTCCTCTGAGCCTCTTGTACTTCCACATTTACTTCCTTCCCCAGGTCGGGGAAGTTCTCTCCTATAATTTGTTCCAGGACTCCTTCAGCACCTTTCCCTCTCTCTTCCTCTTCTGGGATTCCTATGATATGGATATTGTCGCGTTTGACTGTATCGCTGAGCTCTCAATTTCTACTTTCCTGTTCATCGATCAGTTTGTCTCTTTTTTTGTCAGCTTCTTGTTTTTCTATAATGATGTCTCCTAAATCACTTATTCTCCTTTCTGCCTCTTCCATCCGTGCATTGGGGGCCTCTTATTTATTTTGTATTTCATTTATCGCATTTTTTAATTCTTCACGTCTATTTTTATTTTCCATTCTGTCTGTAGCCATAGTTTCCTTAATGTCCCCTTTGTTTTTGTCAAGCCCAGCTATTAATTTTACCATTATTATTCTAAAATCTTGTTCAGTCATGCTGCTGATATCTGTTTTGAGCAGTTCATTAGCTCTCATTTCTTCTTGGAGATTTTTTGGAGGAGAGCTCTTTCGTTTCGTCATTTTAGTTGGCTTTCTAGCTTTTGTTGGTTTTAAAGACCTGTTATGCTCTCTCTTTCTATGAGCGCTGCTGTATCCAAGAAGACTCTTTGACTGTCCAGGGCCTATCCTTTCAGAGAGTGTTTTTTGAATGGTATCTCTTGGTGTCTCTTTTTGGGACCTTGGTTATTTTATTTTCCTATTCGTAGTGATATTTGGGACTCTCCACCTTGTGTACTCTAGCTTGTTTCTTGAGGTAGCCCTGGAAAAGAAAACAGACACACAAGCACACAGGGAGCAGGAGCACACAAACTCACAGGCTAATGCAACTAACACGCAAAGTGAGAGGGAAAACGAAAAATGTAAGAGAAAAGACGGAGGAGGGAGGGCGAATAATATGGAGTATAAAATACATAAAAGGGTCAAAAAGGGGAAAAGAAAAGGAAAAAAGAAGAAAACCGATGGGCAAAGAATGGTTTAAAGCATATACCTGGATTGCCCTGCTACAGTTAAATAGCCGTGCGTATGCAGTGCTGGTTGAAAAGCATAGAGAAAGAGAGAGAAGGCAGGGCGGGATGAGGCAAAATTGGTAATAGAATGAACAGGCATAAGGGATAGGAAGCTTTTTTCAAAGAGGTAAAGGGTAGAATATGGTTGGATAGGTGAGAGAAGGGTGCTGGTATTATCCTGAGAAACTATATAGTCTAATTACCCCTGAGAGAAAGAGATGAAAATGTCGGTTAGTTTATAATTTACATTTATAGAATGGACTCATTGTGATTGTCTAAGCAAGCTGGCGACCAGAGTTAATCAGGTCAGTGTTCTGGGGAAAAAAGAGAGAAAAGAGAAAGAAGAAGAAAAAAAGAAAGAGAAAAAAAATGGGAAAAAAGGGAGGGGAGGCAAAAAAAGGAAAAAAAAGGAAAACAAGGGAGGAGGGCAGCTCTCAGGCAGGGATGGGCGTGGCGTGATCCAATTCCTCAGGCGGGAGTTTTGCCTTGGTGGTTATGGGGAGGAGAGTGATGGTGCTCCACTCTCTTCTGGAACCAAGCGCTGCACCTTGCTTTTTTGGGCATGTAAACTCCTCATCCTGGGGGCGCAACCGAAGCTGGTTGCACTCTTCAACCCAGGCCAGTTCCAATCTCCAAATCCCAGTGGGTGTGCCCCGCTGAAATTGCCTTAGACACAGCTTCCCAGACAACCCCCTCGGACAATTTCAGGTCCCCAGCAGAGCTCTGGGGGTGGAGTAAGAATCACTGCTTCCTTCTCTGGGTCAGGCTGGCTAGCATGGGGGGGGGGGCTTGCCTGCAGGGTGCTCTAGCTGGAGCCCAGTTAAAAGGCTCTCTCAGTGGATTCTGCATCCTTTTTCTCCCAAACTCTCAGGTTTTGTAAGGTTCCCAATGGCTTCAGATCTTTTCTGTGTGATGTATGGGCGCGAGTGCAAGTATCGAGCTCCTTACTTCTCCGCCATCTTGCTCCCTCTCCTCCAGTTAGGCATTTTGAAAGGAAACAAGGCTCCCATGTGGTCCGAGCCGGAAGGAAGGTGGACATTGGCCAACTGTAAAGGAAGTGGTTCTCCAAGGCCTGCATTGTCCTCTTAGGTCCCAAGAAAGTGGGTCCTGACCTGGAGAGAAATGTATGGTACATCACGCAGCATTTTGTGTCTCAGCAAGCCCTGGACACGTAATGAGGGGTATTCATGGTAAAGCTGCTCCTCACTGTGTTTACACTGGGCAGGGATACAATGAGAAGATGCTGGATAAACAGCTCTAAAGAGAGTCTTTCAGACAGGGGTGCTGGGCCCCCAGATTTACGTCTGGGGGCTCTGATGGGGCAGGTCCCTGTGGAATAGAAGCTTCGGGGAATAGTGTCTCCAAACTCAGCTTTATCCTTAGTGCTGGGTCCCGTGGTTGCCATTAGAGGGCTGTGGGAAGGTGGAACTAAAAGTTCAGGCCCTCACTTACCCCACATGCAGGATGCTACTCAAGGTCCACGTGGTGCTGATGTGCAGATGAGTTCTCCAAAGGAGGGGTTCGGATATAGGGCAGCCTCTCCTCCTTTAACCTATGGGTGCTTCAGAAACCCCCAACCTGAAGTGGACCTGTTTTGTGGTGCTACTGGCGTGTTCTGCCCAGCACCACCCTGGGAAGCCCTGGTTCCAGCCCCTGGGACACTGTTTGATGACATATTCTTTCTGACATTGCTCAGACATGGGCAAGCAAGGTTCCACCTGTTGTTTTCTACCATCTCCTCATGTTCAGGCTTCATTATGAATTTCCTCATCCGTCTCCAGTTGGGAGGCAGGTGACCAGCTGTTGGAGGGGACAAGACACAGGTGGGGCCCGTGAATGTTCAGTGTGGAGACAGTGTCCACTCCCCTCACCTGACCTGTGACATCATGGAGGAGGGTGAGTAGGCGCCAGGCCATGGTGCAGACAAGAACTAGGTCCTTCAGTTACCAAATCAAGGGTCGCAGGGCTCCATCCCCTCAGTGCAGTGCTGCTGAGCACAGTTTGCACCCTTGTGCACATGTGCTCTTTCCTGGACGACTACTCTGACTCAAGTACACAGTTGGGATTTGGAATTCCCAACTTCTCCTCTGAATCCAACGAGACTTCAGCCACTGCAGGGCTTCTGCTCATCTCTGGGCTGCAGCCTGAGGAAGAGCCCGTGACTATCCATGTGCTCTATGTCATGGCAGGCGGAACAGCTGTCCTTATGCACAGTTTCTCAGTTAGTGAGGAAGTGAGACCAAAACCTCCAAGCCCATAGACTCTGTCTGTAATCCTGTTTAATTGAGAAGCTTCTGTGGAGGCTCCAGTAGGGGAGTCTTCTCTGTGCTGAGACCTGTCCTTGAGGAAGAAGTAGTGATACCCAGATTACACTCTTGCCTATGATAGCACAGACCTCCCAGGAGCACATGCATGTGAGCCAAGCTATACATGCACCAGAGCCTTGAGAACACTTAAAACAATAGATCTTAAATCATCTTAAGTACATCTCTGTGTTTTGGCCACCACCACCATGGCTGAGGTGATGATATTACCATCACCTACAGAGCAAGCCCTGAATCACCAGCAGGCAGGCCATTGTCAACACTGCGCTCAGCACTTTATGCCTTCTAATTTTTTCCTATGTTCAGTGAACTCGCTGTTCTGCAGTTTTCACGGGGACTGTATCCCAGAACATGTGCCATTTCTCTCGATTGTCTTCATAGTAAATTAAGTAAGAATCCATGTTCATAATATCAAAGTAATGAAAGTGATACTTGTAATTGTTCATATGTTTGTGTGTGTGTGTGTGAGAGAGAGAGAGACAGAGAGACAGAGAGAGAGTGAGAGAGAGAGAGAGAGAGAGGTGGTAGGGCCGAGAGAGAAGGCAGTACAGAATGAAGCGAACTTCAGGCTTCCCACTGTCAGTAGAGATACTGATCCTGATCCTAAACTGAGTGAAGTCAAATGTTCAAATGACTGAGAAATCGAAGTGTACAAATAATGGAAATGATTATCATATAAAGCACAAAAGTAAAGCTCTTGAGTAAACATCTTCAGACACGTGCTGTCTTGTGGTCTAAACGGAAAAGTAGCAAACTCACTGAACAATATGAATGCAAATTTGAAACCAAAATGGGCGGTGTTTTTCTTGTACAAGAAAATGTTTAAAAGCATGAAACAGTCAGTAGAGAATCTGATGTAGCCTACATTTTAACCTGTATTTCACTATTTGTGAAAGTCTAAAAGATAGTTTTTTGTTTGTTTTTGTTTTTCTCTTTTTTATTTGCAGGAGACAGAGAAGAGAGTGAGTACAGACAGGAGAAGACACACCTATGGATTACAGAGAGGGATCCAGGAAATGAAGGATAAAGGAGGGGCTGAACTAGGGACAGCATACAGCAAGTCTCCTAAGTTCACAGCAGGAACAGTCCCCAGAACCATGTGCACATGCAGCCACAGGCAGGAAAATTTGGTGCAAAATTATTCAAGGACATTTTCCAAAGCATTCTGATATTGAAAATATCCTGATCATGGGGCGCCTGGGTGGCTTAGTCGGTTAAGCGTCCGACTTTCGCTTAGGTCATGATCTCGCGGTTCGTGGGTTCGAGCCCGCGTCGGGCTCTGTGCTGACTGCCAGCTCAGAGCCTGGAGCCTGTTTCAGTCTGTGACTCCCTCTCTCTCTGACCCTCCCCTGCTCACGCTGTCTCTCTCTCTCTCTCTCCTAGAGATAAATAAAAACCTTTAAAAAAAAAAAAGAAAAAAAAGAAAATATACTGATAAGACATGAAAAGGTGTGTATTTTCTATTGGGGACATAAGCACTTTCAATGGCATGGAAAGTTATCCTTGTATTTAAAAGAGCTGCTTGCCCTCAATAAATATAAAAGAATTGAGATCATACCATGCACACTTTCAGATCACAATGCTATGAAACTCGAAATCAATCACAGGAAGAGGTCTGGAAAACCTCCAAAAATATGGAGGTAAAAAAAACACCCTACTAAAGAATGAATGGGCCAATCAATTAGAGAAGAAATTAAAAAATATATGGAAACGAACTGAAAATGAAAATACAACAATTCAAACTCTATGGGATGCAGCAAAGGTAATCCTAAGAGGAAAGTACATTGCACTCCTGGCCTATTTCAAGAAATTACACAAATGCAAGTGCAAAATCTAACAGTGCAACTAAATCAACTACAGGGAGAGAAACAAGAGCACCCCAAACCCAGAAGAAGAAATGAAATAATAAAAATCAGAGCAGAAATAAGCAATATAGAAACCAAAGAAACAGTGGAACAGATCAATGAAACCAAGAGTTATTTTTTTGAAAAAATAATCAAAATTGACAAACCTCTAGCCAGGCTTCTCAAAAAGAAAAGAGAGAGCACTCAAATACATAAAATCATGAATAAAAATGGAATGATTATAACCAACCCCTCAGAAATACAAGCAATTATCAGGGAATACTTAGAAAAATTATATGCCAACAAATTATACAACTTAAAAGAAAAGGACAAATTCCTAAACATCCACACACTTCCAAAAAAATTCACATAGGAAGATATAGAAAACCTGAACAAACCCATAACTAGTGAGGAAATCGAATCAGTTATCAAATATCTCCCAAAAGATAAGGGCCCTGGACCTGATGGCTTCCCTGGGGATTTCTACAGGACATTTAAAACACAATTAATAACAATTCTTCTCAAGCTATTCCCCCCCCCAAAAAAAAAGGAAAGGAAAACTTTTGGACTCATTTTATGAAGCCAGCGTCAATTTGATTCCAAAGCCAGACAGAGACCCAGCAAAAAAAGAGAACTACAGGCCAATATCCTTGATGAATATGGATGCAAAAATCCTCAACAAGATACTTGCAAATCGAATCCAACAGCACATAAAAAGAATTATCCACCAAGATCAAGTGGGATTCATTCCTGGGTTACAGGGCTGGTTCAACATTCACAAATCAATCAGTGTGATACATCACATCAACAAAAGAAAAATAAAAACCATATGATCCTGTCGATAGATGCAGAAAAAGCATTTGACAAAATACAGCATCCCTTCTTAATAAAGACTCTAGAGAAAGTCGGTATAGAAGGAAGTTACTTAAACATCAAAAAAGCCATCTATGAGAAATCCTCAGCTAGCATCATTCTCAATGGGGAAAAACTGAGAGCTTTCCCCCTGAGGTCAGGAACACGACAGAGATGTCCATTCTCACTACCTTTCTTTAACATAGTACTGGAAGTCCTAGGATCAGCCATCAGACAACAAAAGGAAATCAAATACAAATTCCACTATGATCAAGAACAAAACAAGTATGTCCACTCTCACCATTAATACTTAGCATAGCACTGGAAGTCTAGCCTCAGCAATTACACAACAAAAAGAAATAAAACTCACCCAAATCAGCAAGGAAGGAGTCAACCCTCATTATTTGCTGATGACATGATATTCTATTTATAAAACCCAAAAGATTCCACCAAAACATTAGTATAACTAATACATGAATTCAGCAATATCTCAGGATATAAAATTAACTTGCAGAAATGTGCTGTATTTCTATATACCAATAACCAAGCAGCAGAAAAAGAAATCAAGGAATTGATCCTATCTACAAATGCACCAAAAACAATAAGATACCTAGAAATAAACCTAACTAAAAAACTAAAAGATCTGCACCCTGAAAACTATAGAACGCTTATGAAAGAAATTGAAGAGGATGCAAAGATATTGAAAAGCATTCCATGCTCATGTATTGGGAGAACACACATAGCTAGAAATGTGATTGATAGATAGATGATAGATAGATAGATAGATAGATAGATAGATAGATAGATAGATAGTTAGATAAATGTTAGTTAAATGTCTATACTACCCAAAACAGCCTACACCTTTGATGCAATCCCTATCAAAATATGACCAGAATTTTTCGCAGAGATAGAACGAACAGTCCTAAAATTTGTTTGGAACCACAAAGGACCCCAAATAGCCAAAGCAATCCCGAAAAAGAAAAACAAAACTGGAGGCATCACAACCGAATTTCAAGCTATATTACAAAGCTGTAGTCATCGAGGCACTATGGTAATGGCCCCCAAACAGACAGATCAATGGAACAGAATAGAAGACCCAGAAATTGACTTAGAACTATATGGTCAACTCATCTAAAACAAAGAAGAAAAGAATACCCAATGGAAAAGTGACAGTCTCTTCAACAAATGGTATTGGGAAAACCAATTATATATACACAGAAGAATGAAATTGGGCCAATTTCATATAGACCTAGATGTGTGACAGAAAACCTAGAGGGAGAACACAGGTAGCAACCTCTTTGACCTCAGTGATAGCAGCTTCTTACCAGACACTTTGCTGAGGGAAAGGGAAACAAAAGCAAACATGAACTATGGGACTTAATCAAAATAAAAAGCTTCTGCACAGCAAATGATACAATCAACAAAACTAAAAGCCAACCTACAGAAGAGGAGAAGATAATTGCAAATGAGATATCTGATAAAGGGTTAGTACCCAATATCTATTTAAAAAAACTGATCAAATTTTACACCCAAAACACAAATAATTCAGTTAAGAAATGGGCAGAAGACATGATTAGACACTTTTCCAAAGAAGACATCCAGATGACTAACAGACACATGAAAAGATGCTTGACATCATTCACATTAGGGAAATACAAATCAATACCATAATGAGATACTGACTCACACCTGTTAGAATGGCTAAAATTAACAGCACAAGAAATTACCGGTGTTGGTAAGGATGCAGAAAAAGAGGAACCCTCTATAACTGGGGTGGGAATGCAAACTGATGTAGTCACTCTGGGGAACAGCATGGAGGTTCCTCAAAAAATTAAAAAGAGAACTACCCTACAACCTAGCAATTGAGCTATTAGGTATTTACCCTAAGGATACAAAAATACAGATGCAAATGGATACATGCACCCTGATGTTTGTACCAGCATTATCAACAAAACCAAAGTATGGAAAGTGCCTAAATGTCTGTAGACTGATGAATGGATAAAGAAGATGTGGTGTACATATAAATGGAATATTATTCAGACACCAAAAGAATGAAATCTTGTCATTTGCAACAACGTGGATATGGTTAGAATGTATTATGCTAAATGAAATAAGTCACTACTCACAGAAAGACAAATACCATCTGATTTCACTCATATGTGGTATTTAAGAAACAAAACAGCTGAATATATGGGAAGGAGAAAAAAAATGGGAGAGAGTGATACAGACCACAAAAGACGTTTAGTGATAGAGTGTCCCTCAATTGAGGATTGATAGAGGGAAGAGGGTGGGAGATAGGCTAGATGCGTGATGGGTATTAAGGAGGGCACTTGTGAAGAACACCGAGTGTTGTATGTAAGTGATGAATCACTGAATTCTACTCTTGAAACCAATATTGCAGTATATATTAGCTAACTACAATTTAAATAAAAATATATGGTTTTAAGATTTTCTTATTCTTAGTGTATAATAAATCTACTAATTTTGTATATTACTCTTTTATACTCCAATTTGTACAACTAACTTATTAGTTTTAGTGAGTTTTACCTTATTTACCTTGCATAGTACATAAAGGATAGTATATAAAGTATATAAAGGATGTCATCTGCATAGGCTTCCAAACTGGAGGCTATTTGTTTCTTCATGTTATATGATCTTCTGTTCAGTATAATTTTGGATATAAGTGGTGTAATTGGACATTCCTCTCTTGGTCATAAACTATGCCATAAAGACATGCATTTATTATTTTTAATGGTTTTATAGTATCGTGGCATCTACAAAAAATGACAGTTTGACTACTTCCTTTCCAATATGGGTGCCTTTTGCTGTGGCTAGGACTTCCAGTCCTATGTTGAATAAAAGTGGTGAGAGTGGACATTCTTCTCTTCTTCTTGACCTTAGGGAGAAACCTGTTTTTCCCCACTGAGGATAATTTTTGCTGTGGGTATTTTGTATATGGCTTTTATTATGTTGAGGTATGTCCTTTCCAAACCTATTTTGTTTAGAGTATTTATTATAAACATTTTGAATTTCATCAAATGATTTTCTTGCATCTATTGAAATGAGTATATGATTTTTATCATTTGTTTTGTTAATGTGTCTATCAAGTTGATTGATTTGTGATTGTTGTATCATCCTTGCATCTGTGGAATAAATCCCACTTGAATGTGGTGAGCAATATTTTTAATAGAAACAGCCCAAGTGTCCAACAACAGATCTTCATTTCAAAACCAAACAAATGAATAACCAAACAAAAAGTAGAATTACACAGGGGCGCCTGGGTGGCTTAGTCGGTTAAGTGTCCGACTTTCGCTTAGGTCATGATCTCGCGGTTCGTGGGTTCGAGCCCCGCGTCGGGCTCTGTGCTGACTGCCAGCTCAGAGCCTGGAGCCTGTTTCAGAGTCTGTGGCTCCCTCTCTCTCTGACCTTCTCCTGCTCACACTGTCTCTCTCTCTCTCCTAGAAATAAAAAAAAAAATAGAATTACACATATAAATATAGAGAAATAAGTGATGGTTGTCAAGAAGGAGACAGTTGGGGGTGGCAAAATGGGTGAAGGTGAGTGGGAGAAATAATCTCCCTGTCACACAATGTCATGAAAATAAAAGTTACAGCATAAGGAATACAGTAAGTTGTATTTTAATAGTGTTGCATGGTGACAGATGATAGCTATACTTGTAGTGAGCATAGCATAATGGCATAGAGTTGTCGAGTCACTATGTTATACACTTGAAACTAATGTAACATTGTTTACTATATTTAAATTAAAAACTTTTAAGAATAAAAAATAAAATACCTGTTTATTAATGATCAAATATTACATTAGCTGTACATGATTCTTAGATGTGCTTTGGCAGATATAACAAGTAACTATACACCTAGTATTTGAGGGTTTTAAATTATAAGCTTTGGGTGTTGTATGTAAGTAATGAATCACTAAATTCTATACTTGAAACAAATATTACACTGTATGTTTTAAGAAAAAAATGTTAATGTTTTATTTATTTCTGAGAGAGAGACAGACCGAGAGAGAGAGACAGAGAGAGAGAGCATGAGCAGGGGAGGGTCAGAGAGAGAGGGTGATACAAAATCCAAAACAGGCTCCAGGCTGGCTGTCAGCATAGAGCCCGATGCGGGGCTTGAACCCACAGAGTGTCAGATCATAACCTGAGCCGAAGTCAGACGCTTAACCTACTGAGCCACCCAGGTTCCCGTACACTGTATGTTAACTAACTGGAATCTAAATTAAAACTTGGGGAAAAATTAAAATAAAATAAAATAAAATAAAATAAAATAAAATAAAATAAAATAAAATAAAATAATAAAATAAAAGTAAAATGATCAGGTCTTTGTTTTGTCAAATGCTTTTTATATTTATTGAAATAATTATTTTTAGTCTATAATTTACCAATATGATGCATTACATTAACTGATTTTTAGATATTAACCAAAATTTGCATTTGAAAGATAATCCTACCTGTGCATAATGTGTAATCATTTTTATACTATGATGGATTCAGTTTACACATTTTTTTCTTTTTGGAAAGTGGATGTGTCTATATTCATGAGATATATGGTCTGTAGGTTACTTGTGATGGTGTTGCTGGTTCTGTTATCTGGATAATGACTGACCTCATAAAATAAATTGGTAAATTTCCCAGTTCTTCTTCACATCTGAAGTGTTTATAAAGGTCTGGTAAATATTCCTTATTAAATGTTTGTTTGATAACTTTCAGTGAGCCCATAGGGTCTGGTCTTTTCTTTGTGGGAAAATATTTTCCTAATCTCTTTACTTTCTATGGGTCCATTTATGTATTCTATCCCTTATAGAGTTCACTTAGATTATTTGTACCTATGTAGGAATTTAATTCTAAATGGTAGTATTCTATGTTTCTAAATTTCCATGCAAGTTTAGATGGAAAAATAATGTAGGAGAATGAGACTTTCGGGGCAATTTATGAGTACCACTGTCACAGATTGTAATATTGTAGGAAGAAGAATACACCTACTACTTATTTTTTTAATTTTATTTATTTATTTTGAGGTAGAAGAGAGAGAATCCCAAACAGGCTCTTCACTATTAGCATAGAGCCTGATGTGGTGCTCAGACTCACAAACCATGAGATCATGACCTGAGCCAAAACCAAGAGTCAGACACCTAACAAACTGAGCTACCCAGGCACTCCAAATACCTATCACTTCTGTAATCACTATTCATATTTATTGTTTGGGACAATGTACAGAATAAAAGCAAATAGGGAAATATCCCATTTCATTTTGGATTTATCAAGACTGTGAACTAACTCTACCTTCTCTTTTGCATCAATAATTAGTGCACAAAGGTACATTAAAATATAATTATATAAAATGGCATAGTAAATAAAGAATGGCAGTGTGATATAAAAATTTAAAAAGCTAGAGTGTTTAAAAATTACACATATGAGTTAGGCAATATCTAAATATATACATATAGATACAATACCAAAGAATTTAATATATAAAATAAATATTTGTGTAAGATATTGAGACATTTACAACTGTATTAGGAGATAACAAACGAATGAATTCTTTATAGAGTGATAAATAACTTTGTTAGAATTGATTTTATTAGAAACTTTATTAGAATGTTTGAATAGTTCAGAAGACAGACAAATTGGCAGCATTTTGACAAGTAAAGGGAGGACACATTTTTCAAATACCAGAAGAGATAATTTCAAATAGCAATATTTCGGCCTAAAAGAAATAATTAATTCTACATGTGTTCTGATCACTGTAAAATGACAATAGAAACTATAAATTCATGTGTAATCAACAAGTAACATCTAGCTAAATGCATATTTTTGTAAAAAATTTGCAAAGCTACCAGACAAAAAATCCAAACTGAGTTTACTTCTGCAGGGCCATGGATGTACTAAAAAGGAAGCATGGAAGGTGGAACAAAAAGGCCTGAATTCATGAAAATAATTCTATCAACATTATGTCACATAATAGTAATACATTGCACAGTCTAACCATTGATAGTGGAGGCTTATCCCATCAGAAATTTCTGTAAAACACGTGAATAAATTCAAGTATTATGAAAATAATCACATTATACAAATAATTTTGTTAAATGGTAACTAAGGAGGTCAAGGGAAAGGTCCAAATACCTAAAATAGAAATTTCTCATAAGATACTATTATCTCAAAATATCTACGTGAAATACCCCCTCATGTGTGCAATATGGATATCTGTGGTTTTAGTAACAAGCATATGAATTTCAAAACTTATTTTAATGTAGATAACTAAAATCACTCAAGAGTTATAAGAATACTTAAAATGCTGTGGCACCAGGGTGGCTCAGTTGGTTGAGCATCCGTCTTCAGCTCAGGTCATGATCTTGCAGTTTGTGAGTTCAAGTCCCATGTCTGGCTCTGTGCTGACAGCTCAGAATCTGGAGCCTGCTTCAGATTCTATGCCTCCCCCTCTTTCTTCCCCTCCAACACTCATGCTCTGTTTCTCTCTGTCTCTCAATAATAAAGAAACGTTAAAAATTATTTTTAAAAAGAATACTTAAAATGTTTAATAGATCTGGAAAAAATACACAGAAAAACTCCAGGACCTGAAATAAATCAACAGAAGGACATAAAGGAATTATCAAACTAAAAACCATCCAGATACTCTACTCTCCATACAGATACTGACTCATCACAAGAAACTGAAGGCTGTGTGGATGACCCAGGGTGACTGGAATAAGGAAAGAAAATAAATGACTGGAAGACATCCCAAATGTGATAAATCCCAAATTTCACAATTATCTTATGAAAGGTAAAACACACAAAGAAATAAGCTAATTGTGGGGAATAAGTTTAGGAACCCCCTGGGGCTGCATTGATGAGTTAACCTAACAAAATTAGGTAAATAAGTATAGAGAGGGTAGGGCAAAGGCCTCAGTTTAGAAAGGGCAGGGCCAAGACCCCCAGGATAGAGAGGAGGCAAAGACCCCATACAAAGGTATATGAGGTAAGCAAGATTTGGTGTTCAGGGTGAAAATGTCCCCCAACTTAGTGCTATAACAGACAACTGCTTTCACAGGAAGGAAGGACCAAATTAGGTAAACAGGTAAATAAGGCTATAGACTGCCCTGAACAGAGCTGATTAGCAAAAGAAAGGTGCCTTTTTGACCTTGAGGTTCTATCCTCTATCTGTCTTATCTCTTAGGCTAGTTCAGATAAACAGACATGGTGCCTCGTGTCTTCCTTTAACAACCATCTGCCCAGTGCCAGGATTTTGGTTTATATTGACCCAAACCCCTAACACCATATATCTTCAAAACTACCTTTCCCTCATGCCTATGAGTTAATGTTCACAGATTCATTGTCTCTGATCTTAATTCATTATTTCTGATCTTAATAAATATGGAGCAAGGACCCTTATTCATGGCTTTTGTCTTTTCCCAGACATTAGCCATCTCTCACATTTAATCCTGCATCCTGCTTTCCTGTTAGACAAGAAAGAACTTTAGACCCAGAATCTATGACAGCTAATAAGTAAAGGATGAGAAGAATTTACATGTCTGTCATATAATACAGATATCAGCAATATGTTTAAAATGTTCGAGTAAAGACAATGGGAGAAATAAAAATCAAAATACTGGGAAAGAGTAAGAAACTATATAGTTGTCAAGAATATTTCAAAAAGAGACAAAAGAATTAAACCATTGAAAATAAAAAATAACTAAATTTAATACACAATATTTTGGTTAAATATTAAATCAGTCTGAATTGATGAGAGGATAAATAAGTTAGAAGGCTGAGAAAAAATATTGTAATTAAGAAAAAATATTGTAGGTGCGCTGGGTGGCTTAGTCGGTTAAGCGTCCGACTTTCGCTTAGGTCATGATCTTGCGGTTCGTGGGTTCGGGCCCGCGTCGGGCTCTGTGCTGACTGCCAGCTCAGAGCCTGGAGCCTGTTTCAGTCTGTGACTCCCTCTCTCTCTGACCCTCCCCTGCTCACGCTGTCTCTCTCTCTCTCCTAGAAATAAATAAAAATATTTAAAAAAATATATTGTAACTAAGGACATTAAAGAGCAGTACAGTTATGGAAAACAGTCATCACTACAGACATATGGAATAGAATGAGAAGAAATAAAATCATCTAATTGTTTCACCAGTGTATACAAAATAACAAAACAAATAGATGATGAATAAATTCTAATTTTATAACTCAGCAAGGATATTACAAAAAAGAATTGCATTGCAACAAAAATAGATAAAGTAAAAATATTCACAAGAAACAATAAATTGCATAAGAAAAAAAAATGAAAAAAGAAAAATTAAAAACACAGAGAAAAAGAGAAAAAAATTAAATGCAGTGAAAGATAAACTAGAGAAAACTTACAAAACAAAGAGAAAAATCTCTACAGTTTCACTAGAAGCCAGAATACAGAGAAATACAAATGCCAAGGGAAATTGTTGCTCAGGCTAAAATTGGACATGTAGCTAAATATGTTGAAATAAAAAGAGCAAATTTAGTTTAAAAACATTTATTGTACTAGCAATAGAAGCTACTTTGGACTATAATTCTCTTGAACAGAAATAAAATTTTCCTTAACAAAGTCAGAGAAATAAAATTAAAGATAAAGAAATTTGCACACACATGGGGCTATCAAATCCTCATGGATACTAAAGAAACTGGAAGGTCTTTGGCATCAGAGGTTTCAAGAGTATTTAGATAAAGTATACTTTTATACATCTTAAATGTTATTTAAATAAATCCAATGTCATTTGATTAAAGACAAAGTAAGTTTTGGGATAATTATTTCATGAATAAGTTGTTTAAATTGTAATTTTGCCACATTTTTGCAACATATTTTTATCCTTTTTTCAGAACTGATTAGTACCAAAGGACTGACAGTGGCATAGACATTCCCCCAAATCTTCTGGCAATCTAGGATGATGGGATCATACTCCCATAACAGAATTACAGGTGATGAGATGATGAAGTCCACCCAGTACACATACTCCCATAACAGAATTACAGGTGATGAGATGATGAAGTCCACCCAGTACACAAGCACAAAGAAACTCACCAACAACAAGACGGCTGTGTGGCCCTTTCCTTTGAGGAGAGGCTGGTGCTGTGAAGGTGCTGGCACTGCCTCTGATGCATGGACAAGTGAGCCACTATATATGTACTCGAGAGAAGCATGACTCTTATCAAGTAGACATCCCTGGATAATGCCACAGTGAAAAGCACTGCCCTGATGCTGGAGGTTATAGGGGAAAGTGAACGGTATTTACTGACATTCAGTAGATTGGTCTTGGTCACATTAGAAGATGCAACAGTATAAAAGATGGAATTAATACTGAAAGACAAACTGAGAAGCCACAAGATGATAAAGGAATGGAAAATATTATTTGTGAATTTATGTTTAAATCTCCCCAATCAGGAGGTGATAGGCGTGATGATGATGGCCTAGATTATGCTCAGGAGGCAGGTGGAGAGACCCCTCATTAATCTGTTCATGTACAATAAAGCCTTACATTTGAAATCATTCAGAATGTTTGGTGATTCAAACAGTTCTGTAGACAACAAAAACAGTATAGTGAAGAGTTTTATTACGTGGACAAAGGCCAAATGACAGATGACCAGGTCAGTGGATTCAGGTCTGTGATCCAGGAGGGGTGTGAAGATGTGAAAGAGGAGGAAGCTGCTGGATAAGATTCCAATGCCAACTTGTAAAAATTGACATAATTTAATCGTAACATGCATGGAAAGAGCAATCATCATAGTAGAAAAGAAGAAATGAATTTTGTATGTCTAAAAAAAACCTCACATCATCTATGTTATTTATGCATTAGTCAAAATCATCACCATCACTACCATCACCATTTTTATTTCACCCATCTAATCAGAAAGCCTATGTTGTATAAAGTCTTAGAAATACAATCTCA